>JACBYL010000251.1:0-30580 GCA_015266385.1 Trichoderma oligosporum | reverse complement strand
GGGGAGGGGGGCGCATGGGAAACAGCAAGTCGGAACGAGAATATCCAGTTCAGCTCAACACGCAGTTCAGGAACGGCCAGTTTGTGAGGCCGCCTCGTGGCATATGGAGACGTGACGGGACGGGGACGGGATGCCACACAGATGCGTTTCGTCCCAAGCCCAGGTGTTGTGGCTGCCGGCTAATGAGCGCGCTCGACTCAGTATGTGGTGGTGGTACGGGGTAATCTTTCTGCATCTCTGACTGCAATGCATGCTTAAACTGTAGTACAAGTGCTTGCCATGCAATCGAAGCAAGCGTCAGCCAGTAGAACCAGTCGTGAAGTGTTTCTTTGAGACATGCAGTGTTCAGTCTCACGTCGCTACTCCGTGAGAAGTACGTACACAGCGGGTAATCGGCCAGTCGGCCTGCAGCCCACCCGGAACCGCACTCGGTGGTATTTGTGTTTCACAGCATCCCGTATGAACAAGGCATAGGGCTGTGACTGCTGCAGTGTGTTGTTTCGTCCTAATTAGGATTCTTACAGAGCCCGGCACGATGGAGAAGACGAGTAATAGAAGCCGTACAACAAGCACAACAAGAGATATAACACATGCCCGATAGTAAGGCAGTCAGCTTTCAGTATTTTTGTCCCTTAGGTTGGGATGCTAGGAGGAAATTTGGCGCTGGACCTCAATATCGGGATGCTAGTTAAAGTCTTCCTTGGATCTACTCCGTAAATGCGTGAATATAGCGATAACCTGACATGTGCCGCTTGAAACTCCAACCGGAAACGTAATGTTGGTATGCTGCAGCAGTGCGATATTTCTTTACACAAATCGTCGCCCAAATCTTTCTCCACTCGTAAATATTCCACACAAAGATACGCAGCAGCATGTGCGACACGAAGCGAATTGTCATCAGTCACCGCGAGACAGAGAATGACGATGCTGACGGATCATTCGTGGTGGGCACATCATAACCACCTCGTGACGGGCGGCTAACGAGAAATCACGGATGCAATCCCCTGTCACAGCCTACGTGGAGTCGGTGAGATGTGGGAAGGGAAACCAAACGACGCCGCGGATTTCACGATGGCCGTTGTGGCTTAGCAATGGAATACGTACAAAGTAAGTCAAAAGTATGACTGTTTTTGTGGCTCTCTGCTGCTTAATATCCACATCCAACTCTTCTGGTTGGTCATATCGTACCAGCATGTAATACCCTGTATGGTGGATTCGTAACCTGCACTCGCACATAGCGCACATGAACATACAAAGGTTTCTCTGTGCTTCATGCAGCTCCTAGTAATCGCAGCTGCGCATGCAGTCCTCCTTTGCCAATTTGTTTCAGTGAGCGCTGACCACGGGAGCGTCACTTGGTCGCATCGCGGTAAATCCCCTTCACTCTGAATGAGAAGAATAGGCCTTGGTCGATCACCGTTCATGCATGAGCTCCGAGCAAATACCGCAACGGTACATGTATGACGTGCTGGTTTGAGAGCCATTCGAGCTCCTTTACCTCCGATTCTGCCATCATCTGACTCCTCTGAAGTAAAAACAAGATAAAAATAAAAAACTGAACATCGTCTGCGAGCACGACGGCTTAGAATCGCAGTGATTTTAGATGAGCTTCCAACTATGGCATCTGGTGCGACATCAAATCTCTCATAACAGGCTTCAGGTCGCAGTCTTTGCGGCCCCTTTGGAAGCAATTTTTTTTTTCTTCCCCTTTTCTCATTTGCCGCCTGGTCTCTCGAAGTCATGCAAGCCTCGACGGAAAGTCCACCTCCGTTCTGTTGGTGCTGACTGACGGCGCCGACAACTGCGGGGCCGCGGTTCCATCCGTAGGCCCGGACTGACGGGAAAGGCGAGCATGAAGCAGTTTAGGTGCTGAGAGGATCCCCCTTTGGTAAAAGAAGAAGAAAAAAGGACGGCCGAGTTCCCAAGATAGATGGGACACGTAGTTCTGATGCTGATTTACGGAGTAAGCGAGGACGCCGAATCTGCAGCGAGAAGGCGCCGTGGTTTGGCGGATCGTACCTTCCGCAGTAAGTGCTACTTTTGGTAGTGCATACGGACCCGGGAGTAATGACAAGGTAAGCACCTACTACTGCTGCTGCTACTGCTACTACTACTACTACTACTACTACTACTACTACTACTACTACTACTACTAGGTACTAAGCATGGCTCTATATTCGTAACAGGTGCCACTCCATACAGATCACTCCATAAATAACCTGAATCATGGACCTTAAATCTTAGGTGTATGTGCTATTTATTACATAGAAAGTGTCAATTAATGGCCTCATTTTCATGATATGGATTTACTGGACTTGCTTCTGGCTCCTTAGGCTCTCGATTGTCACCCCCCCCCTCCCCCCCCCAAACGGGATAGCCTAATTGCTGCAGTCTCCAAGCAGGTATCTGATGGCACATACTGAGCTATTTGGGTAGTATAGGTGCTACGTAGGTAGGCAAATACCTACCATAGTATGGAATCAATTCCTAGGATATGGAATTCTTGAAAGTAAAGTAATTGCGCAACCTAGTAAAATGCTTTGCAGGAATTGAAACTAACTAACTGTTCTGTCCGCCGCTATGCGTGCTGTAGTATAGCGGTTTCTTCTAGCGTAAGAGATTTCCAAAATGGAGCTCCATGCTAAAAAGGGCACTAATACTTTACCTGTTCTGTCACTCAAGATAGTTACGTATCTTACTTACTATATAGTACTCCGTAGCTCATAACACTCCATACCATAATTATACACTACCTACCTACCTACCTTAATATGGAATGGTGGTAATATGACATCAAAGGAAACTCTCTCATCAGGCAACCTCGCAGAGCAAAGCATGCATCTCCGGAATTCCAAAAAAAAAACACCAAAAAAAACATACTCCGCTAAGCCGGATCTTTAATTGCTTTCTCTCCGCCGTTCCGCGCCCCCCCGTTGGCAGTTCCGTCGGCATGTAATTGTACATAACCAACCAACCTACCTTGGGTAGTAGTTGCATGTATTGTATGTAATTAATCATCTACACCGAGAAGGCTGGCTACGATCGAAATTTGGAATATGGAACGAATTTGGGAATTTGCAATTATTATTTTTTCAGCTTTCGCCTCGCTGCAATGTCTGTAAAATTTGGTTTCTCGACTATTTTGCCCCAATATAGAAAGAGCCGTATTCTCGCGCAAAAGCCTAACATGAAGTCTGGCCATGATGATGAACATGAACCTGCAGCTGCTGGTTACCTCGAGGATGATGGCGATGATGATGATGATTATGATGATGATTATGATGATGATGCTGATGATGATGCACACTAGGCCCCTGTACCATACGTTAGCAGATATATGTACAGGAGTTGTTATACTACTAGTAGTAGTAGCACTCCGTAGTCGTAACCCATAACAAGTTACAAGCATGGAGTAGTAATCAAGAGGCCGAGCTGACATGCCACACACCCCCCCAGTTCAGCCTTGCTGCAGGTCAACTTTCAGGCCCCCAAAGGGCTCTCCTCTCCCACGCCCCCGGTCAAAGACCAATGACCCAGCAAGTATGCGCTGGATGAATGACTCTTTCATGTCCCCGGAAGCCCTGCTCTTGGTCCTATTAGTACACACTATATTTGTCTTGTTACAAGTTACTTTGCATGCTTCCTGTTGGTTACTTTGTTTTCCTTTTCATCCTTTTCGATTTTTTTTTCTCTCGTTTTTGTTTTTGCTGCGCCTTGAGGGTCCCCGGATCCCTTTTCAAGACAAATGCTCGCCGATGGGAACTTGCTCCGAGAGGCGCCACACTCCGTACTCCGCACAAGTACCCGTACACGTTATTTGCGGTCTGCCCAGTCAGTATTAGACTCTGCTCCTATTGCAGCCACGGCGTGCAAATAGGCAGCCTTCTTGAGCTGGAAGAGTCATATGTCAAATACTCCGTAAGGTGAGAGAGAGAAAAATAACCAGACTCATCCAAATCCGGCCGACCGGACAGATGCTTCGCTTGGAGTCTCCGGTTTCCTCTCCTCGGATCGGGTCTGAAGGCGTCATGGTTCATCCGCCTTGGTACTTTGGATATGTAATCTGGAGATGCAGTCTGGATGGTACTTAGTGGTACTACCTGGTACTTGGAGTAACTGATTGATCAGCTCCCAAGCATCAATTTTTTTTGGTGCCTTGCACCTTGCAGTAGCATCCCGGATGGCCGTCTGTTCTGCACTCTGCGCTGCGATGCACTGCACTCTGTAGGTACCAGCAGTACCTGTAATCTACGTGTGCATTCCGTCGCATTCTCTCTCCTTGGTACCTGTACATGCAACCTTCGCTCCGCAGTTCTCCGTTCTCAACATACTTATACTACCTCACTTGTATTTGTATTAATCATATTGAGAGCATTACATACCACGACTCAGTCACTCTGCATCTGGTGCTGACTTTGAGGAGGAGGGGGGAGGTCCTGGCTCCAGCTTTGCTGCTTACTTTTGGTTACTTTCACTTTGTTCTTCTCTCTGTCTCTCTCTCTGTCTCTCTCTCTCTTTTCCGCCTTGCCTCGCTACTCCACCAGCCAGCCAGCCTCCCGCAATCCACGGGCTCCAGAGACGAGGGTTTGGTACCATTGCCAGCCCAGAAGCTCCGGCTCATTTACCCCTGCTCCCCAGAACCGTCCGATGCTTCTTAGCGTCGAGCAGGGGGTGTGCTACTATCATTGAAAATCACTGTTTGCGCCCTCCCCTTGTCCTACCCAACCTTGCCGAACCTTGCAGTCATCCATGCTTCTGCACGCCTCCCGCGGCCCTGCTTTTTTTGGCTGCTTAGACATGCTTGTCCTGCACACGCCTCAGGTCTCTCTATCTGTACGTGTACTTGTATTTCAGGCACTCCGTATCGTTTCTTACTTGTAATTGTACCTGGCGTACGGACTACACTACCGATCACACATGGTACCTTGACAGACCTTGCCCCGGCTCCCGTCTTCATAGTCGAGTCGCTCTAGGCTACGATCCAAAAGAGCTATAAGGCTACGATGTCTCGTCCCCATCCTCATCTTACCTTGCCTTGTATTTACAGTCACACTCCAATCTCCTCCATAGCCATCCGGCAGTTTCCTTTAGAGATCGCTTTCCTTGCCTCCTAGTTTCCTATTCCTATTCCTGTTCCTATTCCTATTTGTCTTGTCTGTCTGGTGTCTGTGCCTTTTCAATCTGTCTTGTTCCTCTCCCCATCGTTGCTCTCTTTTATAAAGATTGCATTACCGCCAACTTGGATTCAAGATTTTTTACTTCTTTTTCTTTTTTCTTATCGAGCCATCAATTCCCACTCACAGCAGCCTACTTTCTTCCAGACAAGAAAAAACAATACAAAATCCCATCTTCATCTACCTTACTTCACCCAACAACGCTTGTTGGCCCACGATACAGATTCAAAAAAAAATATCTAAAGCGGCTTTTCCCTTCCCGCATGCAACTATCCTAGCTTATTTCCAACCAACAACCTACCTAAAAATCATCATGTGTTATCAACTTGTTGAGCTTTACTCTGCCTGCCGCTGCCTCTACTATCAACATGCGATTGATCGCTGCGCGGCATACGGAAGGCCGGGCCATAACATTGAGCAGCGTACTATCTACGTCGGCTACGCCTGCAGCGCTCATACCGGCCACAGTGGTGCCCATCATGCACCTCAATTCGTTTACTCAGATTCCGGTTATGGTAGCGGCCGCTCCAGTCGCAAAAGCCACCGATGATGGGTGTTGTCTTCGGTAGCGGGCGCTCAGATAGTGCGATTCCCGCGGCTTCTTCGCTTCGAGTTCGACGACTGGATCTCATTCCTTTATTCTGCCAATCCGTCGTCCATTCTCTTCATGCTCGTTCGCCATGGCCGCCAAATCGCCTTATCTAATCGTGCGCAAACGCATTGATCTTTCTACTAAGATATGATCATCTCTTAATACCAAGCCCTCTTCTCCCCTCTTTATTCACCCAATCACGACGTTACCGAAGACACGGAAATGAGATAATGACGACTTTTCTCCCCCGTCGGAGCTTGTACCGACGATTTTTATGATGCGCCACCAAAATGACTTGACTTCTATCTTGCTTTGTAACAAGCTTGAACTAGACGTACGCGAATGATGCAAAATGAAGTACAATCATCTTTCTTACCTACGACGCTTAGTAACCATGTTTCTGTTGGATCGCGATCATCTCCACTGTTTGGAGATTTGTTTTGCATAGCATCTGGGATTGGGGAATACTTTCTTTTGTCCTTTGTCATTTGGTACGATAAACGAGAGATACGGCCGCTTTTAGGAGTGATATTTGCATTCTCATTCTCTTTTTTTTTTCTACTTGTTTTTCTTTTGTTTCTCTTGAAAGAGATTTGTTCGCTTTTCTTGGATCTTTAGGCCAGCTGGTTTGGTCTCGGAATACACGGCATGGCATGGCATGGCATAGACTACCTCATCTCGTCCACTCTGGTGGTTCGCGGTTTTTTTTTTCTCTCTCTTTTTTCCATTTTATTTCTTTGTTTGGTCTCTGGGGTTATTTTTGGATCGTTTATATTGGGCTAGGGAATTTGCTGCTCGTGAAAGAGGGCCACGTCATGTACCTGGCTTTGCATACATTGGCACTCGGTAATGTCTTATTTTGGCATTGGATCAATGCCTTTTTTATTGTTTCTGTTTTTCTGTTTTAGGGTCTGAAGCTATGTATGTCTGTTGCTGTGGATGGATTCCGTCTCTACTCAAACAGCTATGCTCTTGCTTTTCGGAGGGATTTTCTCTTTCTATCTCTTTTACTTACAATTTTCCCTTTTTCATTTCTCTGCGATTTTTTTTTTCCTTTTTCCTTTATTGTGTAATCACTGATCGATTAGAAGAGTTGCGCAGCGCGCAATGTCTCAGTGACACCGGTGGCGGGCACCACCTATTTCCTAGCTGTAGCAGCATCTGGATGCTGTCAATCAATAGAATAAAAGACATTGTCTAAATGTTACATTTTCGTCTGTCGCTGTGAAATGCATCTTTGTCTATTTGAACCAAAGGTACTTTGTATCTTTGTCTTAACGGCGGCGGACTCTCGGCGCATAAGCTCTACGGGGTTTAGTATTACATAGGTAGATACCTTACATATTCACATGTTTCTTAAAGAGAGAGAGAGGGAGAGAGAGAGAGAGAGAGAGAGAGAGAGAGAAGACCTTAGAACCAGCCCCGTCTAATTGCATCCGCCTTCTTGCATTAACGAAATATCTTGCATTTTCCTCTCCACTGCTTTTCTCCATTACAAAAAAAAAAAAAAACCGCGAGACCCTTTGGGTATCTCCATCTCCATCTCTTCCTCTTCTTTTTTCTTTTTAGCGTGTCTACATAGTGGGAAAGCTATGGTGGATTCATAGCGTAAGGAAAGTAGCCGAATTTTGGCAACGTTGTCCGCGCTCCGTTCTAAGCGAGATGGGGCCGCCGCTTGGTTAAAAAGTGCCTACTTGCCTATCTAATGCAGACACCACTAGGATGCCCTTGGATAGGAAATATGGGATTTATTCCATGATAGGCATGGCTATATTAGAGCAAAGAGCGGGAAAAGAAATACGAGTACTACGGAAATAGATGGTGTTTGTTTTCCCTTCCCTTTCCTAGGAGAAAGAGGGAGGGGGTTTGTTAAGTTGAAAGTTAGTACTAGGTAGTCTTCGGCGCTGAAGTAAGCGCTGTCAATTTTGAGGTCGGGTGCAGTGGGCTTTTGGATCAACCTTGTTCTTTTTTGTTTTGAAACAAAGCCGAATGGAAGGGCTGGAGAATTTTTGTGCTATTTTTAGAGAGGGTTTGAAATTGTGGCTTTCTGTGGAAAGAGAGTTTTTGCCTAATCGGGCGGATGGTGTGGCGTGTGGTTGGCTGGGATTTGTGAAGTAGCGGCTGCGCGCTTGAAAATTTCCCGCTAGAGAATGAAAGGGCTTATTGCGCGGAAAAGAAGAATAATTTTGCTTATTTTAGATCATCGCTGAACAAGTAGCGAATTTTCCTTGTAAATCGTAAATTTTTTATTTATTTATTTTTGGATTTTTTCTAATATTCGTGCTTCGAAACTCATAAAATAAAATTTGGCAGTCGTTAATTAAATAGTATTATAGGGATTATCGGTATAGGTGATGCTAAAGTATCCCTACCAGTTACTGGAGTAGCACCCAGAATGAGAAAGTACGTACTCAATCACTCGGTATGTACGGTATTGATTGGTTCCGGCACTGGGATAAGGAGGGAGGATACGCGTGAGATTTTCTTTTTTGGCAACTGGAAGGGGGTAGATAGATGCACACACATATACGAGTACATGAGACGGGATTAATGAGCCGGGCTCTTTACTTTTTTTTTCCTCTTCTTCTTTTTTGTCGCACGAAGAGGCCCCCAGGGCGGAATTGCAAGCGCGCCTGTTTTAGGCGCCTTGGCGCGGGCGATCGCATGGGGGACCCTGACGATGACATTTCAGATACGTCGCATGTGCGGGCAACCCGGTTGTATGTATAGCACTTGTACTATTAGCTGGTCCTAATTTTATCTCAAATGGTGGATCGGGAAATGGCGTTTTTGTTTCTTCAGATGAAACATCGATCGCTTTGTTTAGTGACGAGACAAAATGAACCCAAAAGGGTATCTGACCGGCTGATGTGTGCTGCACACATGACCTTTGGGACCTAGAATGGTTACCTTGCAGTGAGTTCTTTTGTATTTTGTATCCCCCCCCCGGGAGACTGGGGGTTCTCCCCTACGCGGCGTTAGCACTAATGCGGACATCGGCTCGTAAGGCTCTCTCTCAGTCGAGGCTAAAAGGCAATATACATACATCCGCCATTCAGGATACAATATGCAAGCAACTTTGGTATTATGTTGGTCGGTGTACAAGATAGTCACTGCTCTAGCGGATGATACATAATTTCTTTATTTTTTGTCTATTGACTCTCTTTTGGTTAATTATGTGGTCTCTTTCTTGCTTTCCATTGTATCCAGTTAATTCTTTTGTGGGCGTACTTAGTACCACGCAGATCGAAGTAAATCCATTGGTACCGTACCCAAGAAGGCTACTACCTAGGTATAGATAGGTACTACATCAAACAAGGGGCTCGGAGTCATTGCATACAGTAATTGTCAGTTTGTTTGATAGTGACGGAGGGCTTGAAAGGCTGGAGCTCCAGGCAGAAACTGCATTGATGTAACCCAAGGAGGACTGCAAATATGTTTCAACCATGGCAGGGCATAGGACTACATACCTTGTAGAGTAATTGATAGAAGTGGTAAAAGGTAATATCAGCCATCGCCAAGGAGGAATATTCTAGAGCCTTCTTTTTTGTTCTTTTGGGTTCACAAGTCCTACCATGCCGAGGTGAAAATATTCGGTAACATCCTCCCCCGGGAGGATTAAGGCTTGGCGTGTGGGCTGCATAAATTAAGGAGGGGCTATCGGCCTGTGTGTCTCAATTTGGGTCGAAGAGTGACAGGCAGTGTGAGTAGTTCTCTGGTGCCTGGTGCTATTTTGAATGGTGTGAGATACGATCGACAGTTGGATGTTTGTGCAATGCGACGGGCGATTCAAAGCCTCGTTCCTTTTTTTTTTTTTCTCTTAACAAATTACGTTATTGAACACGCCCGATCGGCACGACTAAAAAAAGACGGAGAGGACGAAAAAAGCTGTTGTGATTACGATGGTTGTGTAACACGATTTTGGGTAGTGTCTCGATCTCGTCGTATCGTACCTGATGATACGAGGGAAAGGATGTGGAGGAGGGCGGGAAGAGAACAGCAAGGGAGTGGAGGGGTGTCAGGATGAAAATCAGCTGAATTGTATTGCGTTGCATGAGGCTTTGGCTACACAATAAGGCGATGAAACTTAATAACGATAAGGCTGAATGGATGGGAGGTAAATGGTAGGTAGTAGGTAGGTAGGATTGGGGTTTGTGGTTGTAAGACGTGTATTACGGTACCTGTATAGTACAAACAAACCAGGTACTACTACTATACGCAGGTTATTAAGGTGTACATGTGGCTATTTTATTGTAACAAGATCAACACACATAGAAAAAAAGCAATTCAACAAGATATGAGAGAAGAAACCAAAGCAAGTGAATTGTTGCACATACAATAGTTAAGAAATAGCAGCTGAAGTGAGCTAAGATTAATTTTGGTCGGCATCTTCTTTGTATAAAGTAGTGCTAAGCCTACCTTTTTAGTTAATACTACCTAGGTATGTACTATCTCTAACAGTGCTTTACTGAGTCGAAGCCTCGATAGGAAAATATCCTCTACTATCTTGCAAAGGTTGCCGATAGTGTGAAGTTAATAACATCCATCAACATTCGAAACTACAATGGACTCTATTTTTTGTATACAAATAACGTGTTTAATTTCCAACGTGGTATAACAAGTGACCAGGTACAACGTGAGTAGAAGGCTGTTTGAATGCTCTCATGAAATAGATAAATCGACTATAGTACCTGCACCATATACCTCCCTGTGCCTTAGATGAATAGTATGGTATAGTACCATATGGTTACGGTAGGCATGAAGATGAAACGCTACCTAATAGCGATTAGCTTCCTTATCAGTGTTGGCCACGTCTCTTTGCAAAGATATTCATGCGATGGCGTTATATTTGCCCAAAGCGGGCATATTATTATGATATAGGTACCTTGGTTGTCAAGGCTATATCTACGGAGTATGTTAATTGGGCTTCTAATAACGGCCCGCATCCAGATCGGGCAGGTTATTGCCACTCCAACTCTTTTTCTTCTAATCTCATCTCTGAATACCCCCTTTTCTCCCCTACCTCCTTCCTCAGTATGTGTACCTGCACTAGCTTAGAGGGGTGTGCTATTAGAGGGCAGGAGTTGGTTTCGAGTTTCAACTTTTGGTTCCTTCCCTCCCAAACCCCCCAAAATGAGTAAGAGGCACAAATTGTCTTGGTGACTCAGACAGCAGGCGCATCCCTAGCCTCGTCTCGGCAATGTCAACAAACGAGTTAGACAGATTGGCAGGTAGTTAGATTAGCGAGTTTTTGTTGTCGTCTTTGCTAGAGATTTGAGCCGCAATCCAGCCTCAACACATCACTCTCTCCATCACCGACCTCCTTCGCATCCTCTCCTCGTACGACATCTCTATCCTCTTCTCCCTGTGCAGTATTCGGCCGTATTCTTAAAACAGCAAATATTTTACTCGTATATTCGTCTGCAGGCGCATGGTATTACAGCTTTGCCTGCTCTCCGATGCCGAGAGGCCACCAAGTCCTCCTCATCCCTGGATCATCCAGCATTTGTCAATCTACCGTTAAAAGCTTCGAGTAACAATCGATCCGTCAGGCCCTGAGTGGCCTTGACACCCTCGTCCCCCTTTCCGCCTAACCCCTTCCAGTCGACACTTCTGCTGCTGCTCGAGACACGCCTCTCCGTCGACTTGTGTACGACTTACGAGTACGAAGTTGGCAGGGCAAGGTGGCGATGCTCTTGACGTCGTTCCATTACACCCAGGTCTAGCAGCCCCATCATCACGTTGACATGGAGACAGGCGACTTTGATGACACACCTGCACCGAGTGGGCATCCATCCCTCGCCATGCTCAGGCCTGAAGCTCACCACGCGGTAGCTGATACAGCCGCAGTATCTGCCAATAAAACCACCGCATTCAGACACCACTTGCTAAAGAAAATGACCAGCGGCTCTACCCTCGTCGATAGAGACTTGCCCGCTCCGCCAGTGGTCAGTCGTTCTCCTCCCATTAAGACGCCATCTCAGTCGCCCAAGTCAGAGTTAGAGGGCCCAGGCTTTGTCCCAAGCAAGTCTTCTGCATTTTCGCGACAAACTTCTTCCCCCCATTTACCGGATAAGGCGGCGCAACCCTACTCGTCTCCAATACAGCTCATTGACCGGGAATGCGTCAATCCTTCGTTGCATAAAAACATCACACATGCCGACGTACACCATCCTGGACTGTTAGAGGGCGCAGACTTTTGTGACAATGGAGTCCGATCCACTGGATCTCGAAGCATCATTTCTTCGACAAATCCCTCCTCTCCAATATCCGATGTTTCGATGATGAGCGGCGAGATACATCGCGTGCTATCCAGTGGTGACGTTTCCGTCACCGAAGTGACAGTACCTATTCATCATCACAAAGGTCACAGCATAGCCGTCAAAGTTCGCCCTGCTTTCTCCTATTACCCAATACATCATCCGGTAATTCTTGGGGGTCATCGTGGACTAGACTATAGCCGCTCTGCCAAAAAAGCCCAACCATTCGACCCAGAGATTGAGAATCCAAAACATCTGGAAAATCAGGATGGTGATACTACATCCAATTTGGAAGCTCATGTCCAGGGAAGAGATGATGATGAACATAATGGAGGTGGAAAACAGGAGTTGGAATTTCCAACCTCAAAGGTCCGATCTGTTATGCCTGAAATGCCCCAGGATGATAGTCATCATCAGCATTACAATATCCACAAATCGAAGATTAGCCCATATACGGGATCACTGTATGATAATGCCTCACACCGTTCTATCGAAGAAAGCCACCGACTTGCTCCAGCGAATGTTGAAGTTGCGAGGCTTACGATCATGGAGGATGACCAATTACCTAGCCATACTAGCCTGGAGGAAATTCTGCCAAAGGCAGTCGTGGGAGATTTTGAAGCCGCTTTATCACGTAGCAATCGGGAGCCGCAGATAGAATATGACCTTGAACAGCAATGCTTTGGGGCAGAGCGCCAATCGGAATGCAGGCGAAGTTCTTTCTCTGAGCATCCAATAATCCACTCTCCTATCCCCATTTCGAAGATTCGCCCCTTCTTCACAGATCAACCCTCTTCAAGCGGGCATGAGAGCCATGGTACGACATCCAAAGTGGCACCTTTTCAACAAGGGTCCAATGTCACAGCCATCCAGAACGAGCCAATTTTCCAGAGGGAATCGGGTCAATCTCTTCACTCATAGGACGGAAACTTACAGAGACAGATATCCGATGGTTCGTCCGCGCGAACCCACTCTCTTGGCTCGGCCCTGGATTACAAGCGCACAGCGCAATGGCTACGCGAGATCCTCAAGTACCCAGAGACTTATACTGCTAGGTTTACAGAGCTGCCACAAAAGAACTACGCCAAAAGATCATCCTCAGCAGAGCAAAGAAGGCGGTCGGAGACTGCTTTATCTAGCATTCTCCCATCCCGCCGTGTGACGGGCCTGTCGTCACATTCTAGGAGATCTGAGCCGAAGGTTGATCCATTGGTCTTCCAGCGTGCTGTGAATGATCTTGAAAAGCTCATGAACGAAGCTATCGCATTAGCTTCGGAAGTAGCCCGGCGCCCTGACACTCCGCCATGCCCCAAACCTCACCTCCCATCAATCAGTCTGCATTCTCAGTGCCGCAGCGTGCTTGGCGGGCAAGACGGAGCCTCTCAAGATGAAAGTACATCGAGTTGTACCCATAAAAGTCCTGGCAGGTTTGAGGATATTAACCTTCAGGGCGACAGCCAACAGAAGAGGCCTCAATACCACCATGCGGCCACATACACAGGTGCCTCCGAGCGTCCTCGATTGAATGAAATCCTACAAAACTATTCCAGTGCCTGTGATGATGCCGCGAGGGGCTTTCCTATGCAGAAAGAGCCATCCCCTCTGACAGCGGCTGAAGTATACTTCACTGTTCCGGGAAGAAGATCCAGCATCGGTGGGGGAAGTAATATCGCAACAGGGTCTCGTAGGGCTTCGACCAAGCGCAATACTGGCCCTGGTGCCCAGAAATTGAATCACAAGAGGCAATACGATGACTTATCAAGAGGAATGAAAGATGCTACTGGGCAGGGTAAATCTCGCCAAGGCAAATTGGCATCAAGGGGCCCAGTTGGTCAGCATAGCTCACATGCAAGGCATGCTTCACATGAGTCTGGTGAGGATGACGCCCCGGAGCGCGATGTCGCCGGTCGTCGAACGCATGCCGACCATGGAATCAGTCTGCGTCGTCGATCTCACGTCAGTTTACGAGGCGCACAGGGATTCAGTTTGGCCAAGTCACGCAAACGACAATCAACTGCCAGAGACTGGTCACCAATCCGCAAGAGGTTTGTTGCTACTGTGGCTTGTATCAGTACTGCTCTCATTGGCATCATTTTGGGCATCTACGCTGGCTTAGTCCCGTCAATTCAGTACTACATCATCGATCAATCTCACGCCACAGTCCATGGAAACACGGGCTGCTTTTTAGGCTTAGCTATTCCCACATTTTTCTTGTGGCCACTCCCACTGCTTCATGGACGAAAGCCATATATCATGACAAGTCTCGTCCTTGCCATGCCTCTTCTGTTCCCTCAAGCTCTTGCTGTCAATTCTCAAAGATTAACCCACACGGGGACTTGGAGAGCCATGCTTCTTGCATCGCGAACGCTTATGGGAGGCGCACTCGGATTTGCCAGCATGAATTTCCATTCAATCCTGACAGACCTATTCGGGGCCTCGCTCATGAGCACAAATCCTCATCAAGAGGTTGTTGATCACTACGATGCAAGGAGACATGGAGGTGGCATGGGAGTCTGGCTTGGTATCTGGACATGGTGTTGGATTGGGTCTCTCGGCATTGGTTTCCTTGTCGGTGCCTGCGTCATTGATAAGTATCCTCCAACATGGGGGTTTTATATCAGCATTATCATGATTGCGGTTGTCCTCTTCCTCAATGTCGTCTGTCCAGAGGTCCGCCGATCTGCTTTCAGAAGGTCGGTGGCGGAGGTGAGAACTGGAGCCGATATTTCACGCCGTGTAGCTCGAGGCGAAATCATGATGCACAGGGTCAAGACCGGCCCCAAGTGGTGGGGGCAAGAGGTATATCATGGTATTCTCTTGACTCTGGAGATGCTTCGCCAGCCTGGTTTCTTGATCCTCGCCCTGTATTCCGCATGGATCTACGCACAAGTAGTCTTGATTATCGTATTACTTGGATCGTTGACGTCCAAATTTTATAAACTTCGATCTCCGAACGTTGGTCTGCTTGTTGGCAGCGTTGCTCTCGGAGCAATATTGGCCATTCCATTTCAGAAAGCCAGCTTCTTTTCAAGATCCCGCCAAGCACAGCTAAATACTAATAAAGCAACGATGGAAAGGAGGGTTGCTTGGTCATCCCATCTTGTCCGTCGCACGGTTTTTACCATACTGCTGCCTTTAGCAGGCATCTGCTATGCTGCCGTGTCTTCTGGTCCTTCAATACCCGTTGGTGTTCCAACTATCTTCGCATTCTGTGTAGGTCTCCTGTCA
The DNA here is from genome assembly GCA_015266385.1 of Trichoderma oligosporum. Classification (NCBI taxonomy): domain Eukaryota; kingdom Fungi; phylum Ascomycota; class Sordariomycetes; order Hypocreales; family Hypocreaceae; genus Trichoderma; species Trichoderma oligosporum. Next base: position 15,326 of record JACBYL010000251.1, on the reverse strand, counting down.
TGCCTCGCTATTGCAGAATGCAATGGCTTAGTGATGGAGTGCTTTGACACTTCCGACCTGTCACCTGGAATGACGGGGCGCCAGCGCAGCAAGTCCGGAAATTCTGAAAAGCGAACAAATTACTCTTCTTTCCCAAGAGTCACTGCTGGATTTGCAGCTATTCACTCTTTAGCATTTGTCTTTGCCGCCGGCGCCACCGCGCTTGGTGGTCTGGTCACCAGGACTTTGGGCCAGCAAGTAGCTACTGGAGTTGTGGCAGGCATTCTTTTTATTCTCACCATGATGCTACTTTTAATTTTGGTTCGGTTTACAGAAGTGCAAATCATACCAAATTCTAAGATGGAAGAAATGGACCGGTTGATTGAGGTACGTCGGAGATCGACCATACGGCGCACCTCTATGCCTCATGACCAGCAAGCAGCAGTAGAGGAAGAAAAAGCATGGCAACCTGCTATGCTCGGAAACCCTATCGGTAAAAAGCGAAGGGTAAATGTCTTTGAACTTGGAGGCAAGTCACGATGGCAGGAGATCCGCAAGAAGAACAGGCTCGTCGACGAAAATGCTCACTTGAATCGCGCAGCGTGGGATCAGGGTTTGGAAGCACTCGACGACAAACTGAGTGATATTCAGAGTGATGTGGAGGATTTTTTCGGTTTGGGGAGTGTAAAGAAGCGAAACTCAAGGCGCTCGCGTCGGTCAGATGAAACCAGCGATTCAGCTCAAGATATAGAGATGGCAAATATGGGGAATCAAGCATCAGGATCAAGGCCATCTCTAAAACGCTTCGTGGAGAGGGAGTGTGTCATGAGCCAAACGGTGGCAGAAGAAAATGAGGGTTTGGATGATCAGAGGAGGAACCACTAAGATGACTATGTCACAACGGATTGGCAGCATCGGAGAGAAAAGCTGAAGTGTCACAAGATAGAATACCTAAGCTACCCGCTGATAATATACATGATACCGTTTCTTCCCTTGAAAACATAAAATGCTATGCAAAATAGCGTGTCAAAAACAAATAAAATGTCTACTCCTTCTTGCGCTGTGTGTTTTTTTTAGTGTACATGATGCTCTATAGAGCTGGTGCGATAAGTAGAAAGAAAAAATATTAGCACAAGAAGTATCCTTCAGATACTCCTTTAATGAGTCGTCATAACAAACGTAACGCGCGGGTAATTATCAGAACAAAAACAAAAAAAGAAAAGCTCATAAACTAAGAATCATTCTCTTTCCCAACTCTTTGACCGCTTTCTTTTTTCTTTTTTTTTTCTTTTCTTTCCTAGAGAGCATACTCCTTCTTTCGTCATGTATAGTATACAACATGTCATGCATGTAGTAGGAGAAGTATACGAAGTAATTTACCGCGCAATCAAAAATAAATCATCTCCGCGTCTCGTAGGAGTCAACCGCGGCTTCCACACCGGTGTCGCGGGCAATTCAGTAGGTTGTGGCGGCATTCTGGGTGTGGTAGGCTCACCACCTAGGGCGTGACCTTGACGAAGCCATTTGCTTTGCGTAGAGGTGGAGGAGGAGGAGGAGGAGGAAGGACCGGCTTGGGAGACGGGAATGGCCATGTTGGCAGCGCGAGAAGGACCGAGGCGTTTGGCGAGGAGGGAGGAGGCTTGGGAGTCGGTGGAGAGGGAACTTGTGGTGGCTATTGTGGAGGTACTAGTGAGTAAGGGTCCCGGGGGGAGGTTGTTTGGGTAATAGGATGAAGTCGGGGGTTGGAGATGGGTGTTTTGTTGCTGCTGCTGCTGCTGCTGCTGCTGCTGCTGCTGCTGACGCGGCAATGGTCCTATGGATGGTGGCTGTTGTTGCTGTCGCTGTGGCCTTTGGTTGGGTTGTTGCTGCTGTTGCCGTGACTGTTGCGGAATTGATCGAATGGAAGGTTGTTGTGTGAAAGGGCCAGGTTGGTGGTTGCGCGATTGGTGATGCGGATATCTATTTGGTTGAGGAGGATAAGGGCCATTATAGGTTGTAGGACCTATATTAAAGTCTGGGAGGCGGGTTTGATAAGGATAGCCGGAAGAATCAACGTAGGGCCTGTAGGCGGTTGGATGAGGAGGAAGCCTGTATGGCATAGCGTAGTTATTGGAGGGTGTCTTCTGATAGGCTGATGTAGGATACTGCTGCTGCTGCTGCTGCTGTTGTTGTTGTTGTTGTTGCCGCTGTTGAGGATACGGCTGTAAAGAGGTATTTGGCAGTGCAGATTGGTTGGCTTGTCGTGGAGCTTGATTGCGCGGCTCCTGGTAGTATCTTTCGTCTGATCGAGATGTTGGGCCGTCCAATCTCATCATGGGGGAGCCAGTTCTGAAGGCATCGGGAGCGTCCAAGGCACGTGGCCCCAAAATCTTCTGTCCTTGCTGTTTTGGATTGCTACTATATGTAGACATGGTACCAGCGGCGAGCGGTGCTCTCAAGCTTGGACTTGGTTGCGCGGGCTTGGGCGATGCTGTAGTATCTGTGCCCCTGGCGGCAGCTGTATTGGGCGCCAAATTCGCCGAAGAAGACGGCGGGACACCCAGGCTAGCCGGAATTTTAGGATATTGAGTTGGCGAACGACCCTTTCCAGAGCGTGGAGATTCAACCACAGGCGAGAGGTTGCCCAACTGCTCTAGCGGGGGAGGAGATCGCAAGTCGGTGTCGTCTGACGAAACTGAGATAGTAGTCACGCCGCTATCAGTTGAAGCAATGCGGGGGCGAGTCAAAGATCGGGTTGAAGATCGGCGGTGGGTTGATGAGCGACGAGGGAAGTAGTTGTTGTTGTTGTTATTGTTGGTATTGTTGGTATTACTATTACTGTTGGTCGAGAAAAGGGGGCGTGGAGCATATGGTTGTTCTTGGTTCTCTTCGTCTGAGGAGGAACTTGACGGTTCAACGGCCCTGATAGTCTTCTCAGGTGGTATATTGACACCCAAATCAGTTTGCTTAGACTTCTCTACAGCCTTGGATGTTTCACCTTCTCTGTGTTTTTCTCTATTGCTCGTAGATTTCGCAAGTGATAGAACGCCAGCTGCCCCGGCGGCTTTTCCTAGGGGCAACTTGGGCGCCGCGGATTTTGGTGCGGCTGTCAATGGACTTATCGAGGCCTCAAGCTCTGCAATCTCCCGGGCTCGTGCTGGGTCACCAAGCTTCCAGTTGCCACTCCTATCTGCAACATAGTAGGTGGCCGCCGTCAGTGGGTCAGCAGACGGTGGCCTCCAGATGAGGCCACCTGGTGAGAGCGACGTCGTACCGTCCTCCTCAAACTCCGTGGTTTGACTATCGTGCCTGGTAATAACTGGGATGAACGGCTTGAGGTTCCCTGTCTTTGGGATGATAAGTTTCAGTGGTAAAGGCGATTGAGGCTTGCTTCGAGGGGTCAGGTTCCGCGGCTGCATACCTGGCACGGCGATTGTTGGTCTATGTGCCACAGGTTTTGGCGATGAAGATGCGGCAATGGCTCCGCTCATAATTGCCCCTGATGTTAGACTTTCTGCTCCTGCTGCTGCTCCCGCTGCTGCTGGCGCACCAAAGCGAATGCCCTCGTCCTGACTAGGCAGCAGTACTTCTAGCTTCGGTGGCCCATGGTCCATAACAGGTTTGGCCGGAAGTAGCTTAGATAGAGGTCTCGTCGATGTCGGTGTCGGCGCCCGGGTCACATCTCTCGTGTGAGCAGGTGATATTGCCAGTCCGATGGCACTAGGTCTCCAACTCTTTCTATTATACCAAGATTTTCTTGGAGAAGGCACGGGAGCAGGATCTAACGGTGCTCGTAGCTGATTCACAATCCAAGAGTCGGTACCTCCACCACCATTTGGACCCTTTTCCGTATCATAGCCCCATGATTCCCTCAATGGTCGCCCGTCTTTTCTCATCTTTCTCCCGAAACGAGACCTCCGCCGGCGAAGACGTCGGCAACATAATGCGACCCCAAACCCAAGAAATCCGGCACCGGTAATACATCCAATAGCAATTCCAGCTAATTTTCCCGTACTGAGGGACCCTGAGACTTTCTTTTCCCCGCTTCCATTCTGGGCGCCGGCAGGAACATCAGTGCTGGTACTGGTCTCAGATGCGGACGTAGTAGTCTCGGTGAAAGTCGGCGCCACTGGGTCAGTTGTTAAGATATCAGTAGTAGATGGCTTCAAAACTGATGACGTTGGTAAGCTAGATGAAGTAGATGATGGCCTAGCCGTTGATATCATCGTGGGTCTCGTCAGAGACGGCCTAAGACTGGGCAACGAGGTCGGATCCGTAACGAGGGTTGTTGGAAGAGTCAAGGATGATTGAGTCTCATTAGGGATTGCGGTAGGGATCGTAGCACTTTGGCTAGTCTTCTTCGCAGGCGGAAATGTGATCGGCCCCGTGCCGAACAGCGGCACAGCTAGAGTGGCCGTGATAACAGTGTGCGTAGGCACTACAGCACCAGGCTGTCCATAACACATGAAGTAAGCTTTATCAATCACGGGGTCTTTTTTTTTTTTTTTTTTTTGGGGGGTTTTTTTTTTTTTTTTTTCTATCAGTTAGTATCATCATCTTCGTCATAATTATACTCTTTCAATAGCTTTTAACCTACCGCTAACAATCTGTTTTGAACAAGCACCTGCAGCTCTCTCTGCAGCGAGACACTGGACGGCCGCTTCTCCAATTGTAAATCCATAAGCTCCGATGCGCGGGCAAAGCGCCGCTAATGTCCTCCCAGGATGGTCTGTATAGCTGATTCTCAGGAACGAGTCGAAACACTCAGCCGCGCAGCTTGGAACGAACGAATCAATGTCTCCAGATGAGTTTAGGGGTGCTGCTGTTACAGAGTAAAGGAATGTGATTAATGTAAATAGCAAGTAGCAAGGAGAAAGCCTTCTAGACATTCTATCAGGAAACATCTATAAAATAAAGGTTTGAGGAGTTAGCACCAAAGAGTAGAAATATCCCTTCAATTTATGCCTTTTAGACCATGCTTTGCTGTTACTGGAGGCAAGCCAATTTTGTCATCTCCTCCCTGAAGATCAACTTTCACTAGAGTCTCAATGACAAAACGGACAAATTGATTGAGCTTCTCTGGGCCCAGATATTCGATATTCGCGAGACTATGTATCGGCTGCATATAAATGGTAGAACTGACCTAAAGAAAGACCGGGTATTATAAAAGAGACGACCAGCATCTCAACATGACTCAACAAAGTGAAGCAAAGAGAGATATTAAAAAAACCAAATAAAACAAAAAGTCAAGGAGTGTTCTGGCTCTAGAAATGGGTATGTCGTACAAACGTTGAAAGAAACAGAAATGAAACAAACCGGAACAAAAATCCCGGGGCACACGAACAGGAAAACAAAACAGAGAAAGGAGAAGGAGAAGGAAAAGAAAAAAGGAAAAAAAAAAAATTGAAGTGGAAAAAGGGAGAGAAAAGGCAAAAGTATGTAGAACAAAATCTGCTAGGGATGAAGAAAGACAAACGCCCGGGGGGGAAGGGAAGGGAAGGGAACGGGACATCATCTTAGAACTACTATCTACAAGGAACAGAAACACGCGCTTAGAATCAATCACATTTGCCCGAGCACTCGCTCGCATGTCTTTCCTCCCCGTGGGCCGCAGACTTCCATGTTCGCTTTCGCTTTCAATCAAACGCTCCCTATCAAGCAAATCAAACCGCCATCACTGCCGCCTGTCTCCTGCAAGCCACGAGCTGCAAACCGCCCTCCCATGTCCCGCCCTTTTTGTTTTTTATCAGCATGCAGTAGTAGCACAGAGTAGAACAGGGAAACATACTTCACCTTCTTTGAACTTCTTCCGTCATTCCCTCAAGCTATAGGATCAAGTCCCGAGATCTCCAGCTTATGATGCATATCTCGCCGGGCGCTTGATTGCATCTAAAGCCCTCTCGTCCAATCAAAAGCTCTAGTCCGATAGAAACATCCTAGGGATCCAGTTCCAATGGCTCTCCAAGTTTAACCCGCAGGCGCCTAGCAAGCGCGCAAGTTTCGTTGGCGCCCAGAGGCCCCCCCGCCAAAATGGAGAGTCACGTGAAAGGCCTTTAACCAACGAGGATGAAGATGCTCATCCTTCTAAAAGATTGAATCGTCACCGCTGGTCCAATCACCAGGCGTAGCTCTGCTACGGTGAGTCTCTTTTCGTTTTGGAGACAAGAAACATCACTAGCCATAGCATTCTTCACGAGAGAAGAGGAACCCTTGTCAATATCGATTGTCCGTACCTAGTCTTAGCTATTGATAAGCTGAAAACTCGTCATCACATTTACTACGACGCATGATGTTTGCATCATTCTTAGAACTAAGAGCCTCGGAAACTTATCCCTTTGGAAATGAAGGGATTCATTGAAGCAACACACACTTTAAAAGCTACCGCTACGTTATTTATAAGCATCTTACAAAGGCCAGCTAGGTGGCTGCCTAAACCCGATCCATCTTACAGAGTACATCTCCCTTGGAATATGTAACCGCCTTTGATATGTGATACAGTAGATACGGGGTACATCGGCGCCAAGTGAAATCTACTACCTACCTAGTAGTTTACATGTCTATACGACTCGGCTCTATATCCTATTATAGAGTCCTTAGATGCGTAGAGAATTAGTTTGATAACACCTCGTGGCCACCTAACACTATGATATACGGACCTCGTCAGTCATCTATGCTGTAGGAATTAACGCGAAACATTCAACCACGACCGCGTAGAATTTTAAAAGACAACCCAGAAAAAGTATATCTCTCTTAGATTCGATCTTTAGCTGATATCTAATTATCTACCAAAAGAAACTCGGTAAAACCCTCAACTACCTGGAGCTAGCATTCCCCTTTGTACAAGAAGTATGAAAATGGCATTCCCGTGCACAGCTGGCATAACCCAAGACAGCACATTTCGCTTCTTGTCTTGAAGGTCCGGGCTACCCACCACCACCAGAAACAGTCGTAACCGCAAAGACGCCAACGCCAGGCAAAACACCATTTATAAGAAAAAGGAGCCAGTGAGTGAAGTCTGCACAAAAGCCGCGCAGTATCTCTGCTCCTCGAACAGGATAGGGTGAAGTGAAGAAAGTAGCCGATTCACGGCAGCCAGTGTACCGCCAATTAAGCTAGACTATAGGATGCCGTACTGTGATAAATTCATTATGTGATAGCACAAGGCTCACATGGCCATCTCGGCCTGCAGTTTCCGAAGCTCAGCTTCCTCGTCATCCTCCTCAATAGCCACTTTCTTGCTAGATACAGCTTTTAAATGTCAGCGATTTTCATTGCTTTCCCGAGTTCCAAGAGTTATACTTACGTTCTGCATGCGCTGGGGAGGGCATTTTGTGGACTGCGTCCGCCACAGGCACGTTGCCAGTCATCAAAATTTGCTCATCAAGCTGCTCCTGTTGCATGTTTGCCAGCTCATCTTCCAGCTCCTCGTCGTCGATCGGATCGCCAATCGTGTTTCCAGTAATCGCATTGACAATTTCTTCGCTCAGCGCGTTCTGTTCCTGTATTCTTTCCCTGTATAATTGTCAGTTTCTTTGCTATGCAGAAAAAAAAAAAAAAAAAAAAAGAAAAAAAAAAGATCAGCGGTATATAGAGAGTAGAGGAGGGAGTCACGTACATGATCTCATCCACCTTCTCTGGTGTCAAGTCGCCATGAATCTGCTTCATAGCCTTTGAAGACTTCTCCATCGCCGCCAACGTTTCACGATTTATGTTGGCCGATTCAATCGCGTTTATCTGCTGCTCCAATGTCCCAATCTGCGCAACGGTCTTCTCCATCGTATGTTCATGTCCCTTCTTGCGCTTCAAGGCAGTTTTGGCGGCTATTTTCATCCTGTCAACACAATTGTACCGCGACTTCCGACTGCCTGGGAAGGCTTCATTCAATTTCATCCATCCAGTTTACATACCAGTCTTATTCGTATTGACATTCTTCCTAGCGATTCCATCTTGCTCATCTATCTGGCTCTGTAGATGCTTCTCTCGCTTCTGCAGCATATCAAGCTGCGCCCGTAAATCGAGGATAGCATTCTTTGCTGAGTCCTTCTTCTTCTGATTAGCGGCAGCGCCGCCTCCAAACCAGCCCCACATGATGAAGAATGAATAGAGAAGTAGAGGTCTAAGTCTGAGAAGAGATATTAAGGATTAACGAGGTTTCGATATACTCGACGGAAGTGATTCGAGGAGGCTGGGCTGGTCGCAGAATGACGGTGTGACTGCCGCGGCCGGAGCAGCAGGCGACTCTCGATGGTGGGGGGTCAGCCTAGAGGCGTCGCCATCGTTAGACACGCAAAGTGGCCAGGCAGCCATCTCAGCCATAGCAGAGTTAGCTAAAGAGCACCTACCTTGTAAGATATAAACAGAGCTGCGCCGTCAGATTCGTCGTTGGGATGCGCAGCCAGTCGCAGGCTACTGATGTGATGAACTCGTCCGAATTATACGTGTGGTTGCGTCTTGCCATAATAGCGGGACTGCTATGACGGCACCCAGCAACCTAACTAGTGAAGTTTAGCCGAAGTTCTACCGTGTGTCATGTGCTGAATTCCTCCTATTCTCAGTAAATAATGAGGCACTGGACATGGATCTGACCAGTCAATGAATGGCCTAGCTAAAAGTAGACATGCAGACCAGAGAACAACTGAGACAACACCATCACGCGGATTATAATAACAAGGCACGTTGCCTTTATCACTTAACCTGAAATACTACAGAGTACATGCTTTGTCCCCCAAGATGCCTTTGACGGAGCACAAGTCTCTACGGATTTGTCTTCTGCCTTTCCTTTCAATTACTTCGAGATAAACAGCAGCCTATAATGTAGTATCAGAAAAAAAAAATACAAAAACCATTTGGCCTTGTGAATATACCATGCCTACTCTAACTCCATAACACACAGACTGTGCCAATCAGCCTTCCCATTGCTCCTAACTTAGCGCAAGCAACAGCCCCCCATTCCAAGAAGCTCCTATATGCGCAACACAAGTAGCCAGAATCTAATACTACAGCGAGAGGTCTGCTCGCTTTTGGTTTCCCATGCTCGACCCAACATGTACAAACTCTCCCAGGCAAATTCCCTATTAATAAGAATGCGAACCAACACTAGTCCGCTCTGTCAGCATGCAAGAGGACCCGATCATCATATGCCGCTGTCGAAGTATTAAAGCCGACGCTGGTCGTATCTAAGAGTAAAACAGTCCGCAAGAAAGTGTAGCATCATTACCCTCGTATAAGCGTGGCCCCGTTGCCAATATAACAACCGAATTATTCAATCCAGTTCGCAAAATATGTGAGACACGTGAAGTGAAAAAAAAAAAAAAAAAATCAGTTCTTCAGGAGAAGGTCGTATCAAATCTATGCGTTGCCGCCCTTTTCCTCGGTGTCAATGTGCCAAACAACGTAATTCGGAAGACCGTAGACTTCATAGCCAGCACGCTTGGCCATTTTAGCGAATCCTTCGGTTTCAGCTTGGTTCTCGAAAGGATAGGAAGGAAAGTTGATGCCTGAGAGAGCTGTTAGCTGGTACTTGGGGCAGAAAGACATCTAGCTTTCATACCAGAGCGGTGCACATCTGCCTTGACAAGAATATTAACGCCACCAATGCCATCTAGCTCGATCTCCACATCTTTATTCTCGCGCCAATCGCCCATTTTGGCCATGTAGGTTCTACCAGTATCGTATTGCTTATAACCTGCCATCTTGGTAAGCACTACTCCCACTAACGTCTGCTTTGAGAGTATCTATCTACCTTCAGCGAGGACAATGTCCTTATCTAGGCTATTCGCCAGCTTGCGGCCCTGATCTGACTCAACCCAGGAGTTGTAATCGACTAATTCTGTTGTAAGCGATATATCAATTTCAGTAAGTAAATGAGTAATCACTTACATCGGCCCTCAATATCTACACCATTCTGATAACGGTGGAACCAGATATCTTGACATTAGAAATTAGTAACAGCCCTTATCCTTCAATCAGGCAAATATCCTTACTTGGAACAAGAATATCTCTGTCGTGGGCGATAAAATCTTCAAGGATCCCAGTAGGGCTGTCCACAATGTCTACATCGCGCCAGTATACCCATGAATGGTCAGGTTTGAGAGCGGTGTAGAGAAGATAGTTCCTAGCTCTGCCCATAGCCTTCCGTCGAGGGCCTTGAGCCTCAAATGAGTGTCTCTCTTCGACATTCTGGCTGAGGGTGAATCCAAAATCCTTCTCAATTACCATTGCGCTGTGGAAGGGAATCTGATCAGGTCGCTTCTGGATGCGATCGAGTTCGGAAGCAAGGACAGCCAGCGTATCGTCGGAAGAATCTGAGACAAGAAAGGCTAAATCGATCAAGCGATGAGGATATGTCAATTCTGCAAGAAGTTCGAAATATTTGGATAGATAAGGAGCAGCATCTTTAAGCGGTGTTAGAATAAGTATTCTCTCCTCTTTGGTAAGAGCTTGCTTGGTCGAGTTGATGGGGTTGAGGTCGACGTGTTCAATGGTACTCGAATTGACCTCGATAGGGGCATGGTGATTGAATATGACTGGCGTTTGCAAGTGACCATTCCATCTGTTGTGTTCATTCGGTGACAACTCCATGGGCGGCTTAGCTGGGCCCCAGCAATAAAAGCTAAGTAAACATCATAGTCAGTCATTGCGTACTACCAGAGGAGTTTGCGTACATTTTCTCACCTTTGCATCTCTGACGCCGAAGTAGATACGCCACGCCATAGTAACAATATAATTCCCGTAACCCCAACTAGCAGCAAAAACCGTGTTCGCGTAACAGCATTCCATAACGCTCTGGTTGGAGGTATCTGAGCCCTCGCGGACTTCCAGTTGAGTCCACCCTTTGGAAGCAGCATGACGACCTCTCAAGGCGCGCCTCGGTTCCCAGAGGCCTTTTGCCGTTTTAGACGTCGATCGCAATTGGTGTCAAGAACGGGAATTATCGCTTGTCCCTCAAACGATCGCAAAGTTTCGGGGATGACACGGATAAGGAAAGATTGGAGACGGCAGGTGGGCTTAGGAGAAAATGGACCAAAAAAAAAAGATGAGAGGGTCCTTGAAAAAAGAGAGTGGAGGCGACGCCTGGATCGGTTCCAACCTTACCAGATCAAGAGACAATAAGATCAACGTTGTAATGAGAGGCCGTTGAGCAAATAGAGTCCAACGAAGAAGAGAAGGGGGAGCCGTCTGGGTCCTATCTTAGCGTATCAAGTTCGTTCAACGCTGCATTGTTGTGCTTATTAAAAAAAGAAAAAGAAAGAAAAAAGCTTAATGTTGGCCAGAAATGAGTTAATAAGTTACATGCCGGATACCTTTATGTGTTGACTAAAGCTAGCGAAAAAGCGGCCACCCCTTGTACCTGAGATGTTGCGCTTTAGCGAAACTGACATGAACATTTTCTGCCACATACTGGCGCTAATGAGGAGGCAGTGTCGCAAAGAGAGGTTCAAAAGGTACCCTACAGTGTAGATACGAGATATGAAGTACGGAGTAGCTTGTTGTCTTCAATGACTGTGAAATTAGCCGAAAGATTGGATTTTGTTCTTCACTAACGAGGCGTCTTAAAAAGGAAATTTATGTGTGAAGCGTAATTGAAAGCGCCATGTGAGGAAAAAGAAAGGGAAAAAAAAAAGAGGAAAAGAGGAAAAAAGTATCCTTCGTATAAGCTTAATGCTCTATGTCGTACTGGCAATCTCACTTGAGAGCCAGCATGAGGAATTCCGCACGCACTAATCATAATTAGAACATTCACGGGTCGCAGGAAGACAAACTAGGCAAGTTTATTCATGATTATTTTGCCTAGTTCAGAGGCCAAGGTTCCTTAGTTAGCATTTTACTGACGACTGGGTTCAAATGTCGCCCTGTGATTCTTTACACCGAGTTGCGGTGTCGCCGCGCACGTCGATACATACCTTTCTTTAGCTTTTATACAGGCGTGGATGACAAATTAACGAAGAGTCTTCCAATGTTATATAAATGTAGTTGAATACAAGGGGCGCAAGTGATATTTCGAACGAATTCAGCAATCCTCATCTTCATATGTAAAATGAATAAGGACCTGGAACATTGAAGATATTGTCAATGCCAATCTTGACTTACTCGAGGTCTCTAGCCATTGCATATACGTCACTTACCTTGACCGCATCTCGATTTGGCTTCGCATTACCAACTTTCAGCGCCTACACAGTAATGGCAGCCACACGGCGTTCCGCGCGTCTCAGCAGTAAGACGAGCTCTCAAGCAGTAATAGAAGCTGCATCGGCTGCTGTTGCTGCTGCTGCTGCTGCTGCTGCTCCTCCTCCTCCAAAGGAGAACAAGCGAAAGAGAAAAGCAGCTCCAGATCCTGAACCTTCAGCACCCAAGACGCCGACAAAGAAGAAACGCTCAATCGCTCCACCTCTAACACCCACCACCAGCGTCGCAAAGCTCAGCACTGAGGACAATGACATCAATGGGCTCAAAACCCATACCGCACATAAGTCTGTCACTCGTCTCGCAGACCCTAGGTTTTCCAATGCGACACTGCTTTCTCCGGAGTCTTCACGGATCATTGCATCGCGCAATGTGGAGGCTTTGTCGCCTTTAAAACTATATTCTACCGGTGTCAAAACGACGACGACGACTACTACAACGGCAACGCTATTGCGCGAGGCATGTGACTACCTGATCAAGGTAGATGAGCGCATGCGGCCCTTGATTGAGAAGCATCACTGCCATTTATTCTCACCTGAAGGGCTAGCCGAGAAGATTGATCCGTTCGAAAGCTTGGTTAGCGGTATCATATCACAGCAAGTTTCCGGTGCGGCCGCCAAATCCATCAAAGCAAAGTTTATCGCCCTCTTTCTGCCAGAGGATAAATCGCCTCCTCCATCATCCAATGGAGGTTCTACTGAACGAGTTTTCCCGACACCATCCGAAGTTGCAGCTTGCTCCATTGAGCGACTGCGCACTGCTGGCCTCTCGCAGCGCAAAGCAGAATACGTACAGGGCATCGCTGAGAAGTTTACAAATGGCGAAATCACAGCGCAGATGCTCCACGATGCACCATACGAAGAACTCATGGAAAAGCTCATTGCCGTACGAGGGTTGGGCAAGTGGTCTGTCGAAATGTTTGCTTTCTTTGCCCTCAAGAGGATGGACGTATTTTCCGTAGGCGATCTGGGTATTCAGAGAGGCATGGCTGCGTTTATCGGTCGAGATGTGGCCAAGTTGAAGACAAAGGGAGGGAAGTGGAAGTACATGTCGGAGCAGGATATGGTGGAACTGTCAGACAAGTTCGCGCCGTATCGGAGTTTGTTCATGTGGTACATGTGGAGAGTGGAGGCGACTGATGTTAGTTCCATGGAGTAGAAATTCTGTATGTATTTGCACCTGTGTATAAAGTAATTATAAAATATTGAGGAAAGGATTCTCGAGAGTGCTAGCCTGATGTTTTAGTGGTGGTGTGGTGTTATGGTGGTTATTGTTTTGATGACTGAGGTCTAGCATTGCCAAGGCATACGAAAATAGTATCTTTAATACGGCTTGGTGATCATACTTGCACAAAGCGAACCAACCATGCTTCGTCATTCTTTTTTTATTTTTTTTTATTTTTTTTTATTTTTTATCATCCAGAGTAGGTATTCAGGATTTAAGATATAGAATTTACGAGTTTCATAAGCGAATCGGGTAAATTTCCCACGTATTACTTGCAGCGGCGTTCGTTCACCTTTGACTGCCTGTACTGCGTGAGTGTTTACTACGTAAGTGCTCCGTACTCCGTAGTAGGTAGTTAATTATAAGCCTTGGAAAAAGCAGTTCTAGAACCCGCAAGTCAAAATTATTTAGACTTCAAAGGGTGACGGCTTGGCGTGGACGGCACATGCGACAGCCGTAAAGGGGATCACAAGGAGGTGAGTTACTCAGGGACGGGCCGTTGAATATTGCACGATATGGGTTGATGCATTAAAACGTCAATATTTGTCATGCTCGTACCTCGTACTCCGTATAAGCACATAAGAATGCTATATTAGATAGGGTAAGATAAAAAAAAAACAAACAATAAAAAGGGATACGATTAATATCGTGCAGCCCTCTATAGAAGTGGATAGCATGACCCGTAGGCAGGGCGACGGAGATATGGAATGCAGAATGGAAGGAGAAATACTTGCAGTAGTAGCATTTAGAACCACCTAGGAAAGAAAATACCTAGGTAAGTAAATTAATTAAACGGTTTCAAACTGTGATTGATACGGGAGCTGTAATACAGACCAAAGTATTACGGAGTATCCGTGCCGGCCTCCTTTGTCATACCTACTGGCTTCAATACAAGCATTAATTACCGTTGCTGTTAGTCGACTGCACGTCGAACATTCAATTAGAGGACCCGTATTCCGTATACTAGTACTCCATATGATGATATGAATTAATAATGGTCGGTTACGAAGTGCTCGTTGACACCCTGTATATGTCCGTCCGTCCGGACAAGTACTTGTATCACGTACATACAAGAAGAGTACTCGTAGTTCTCAGTGCCTCTCTGTGGGCAGCTGGCTGTTTCCGACTGACTTGTTACCTCGCAGTGCTCTGTACTTCTAAAATCAGTAGTGTAACGAAGAACAATGACAAACCTCTTTTTAACTCTGTTGTCATCTGGTAGCATAGCCAACTCAAAGGGGTTTGCTTGCATCAACGTGCATGGCTCGTTTATACTGTACTGAGATGCACTGTACGGAGTACAATAATGGCAAATGACTAGGGTAAGTGTCCCACTTGGTGAGTCGTCAATTAATGTTGATGAGCAAGCGCTAATAGTAGTACACGTACGAAGTACTACTATTACAACAGTGCTCAACTCATCTACGACAACTTAGGCATTGATATTCTTGCACAGAGCTTGTCGAGCTCTCCGCGTATCTTTGCTATCTGATGTTAAAGCTTAACATCAACTCGTATCGCTTGTAATGTTGCTTGGTAGTTGGGTCGAATATTATTGGAGCTTCGAAGTGAAAGGTGTGGCACACCCGCGAATGCCAACAAGCCACAACGATAAAGGCCTCTTTCACAGGCTGCACAGGCAAATGTGTCAATGCATCACTTTGAGTGGTTGCAAGATTCGAGCTCGTCATCGTCGGCATCATCGACCCGGATGGTGCCGCTGTGATGCCGGAGCTGCAGAGGGAAACAATTAGGCGGTACTCCGTAGATGAATCATGAAACTATGAAACATTTGGGGAAGTGTCTCTTTTTGATAGGTACTAATAGTTAATACGAGTATTAACTGCTCTCGGTATTGAAGAAAGGAGTGACCGTATGGAGCAGTAATATTTCGTACAGTAAGTTATATGAAAAGGCCGCCAACTTGAATCATCCCTCGCCCAGGATTTGATGCGGCTAAG
>JACBYL010000249.1:0-92012 GCA_015266385.1 Trichoderma oligosporum | reverse complement strand
CGGATCTACCCCTTGTAGCACGAGTACTACTCCGTGCTGGTTTGCTGTTGTTTATGGAGAATTCCATACTGTACGTGTATGTACGGAGTCAGATCAAGGAGTATATTTTATATTTTATTAGCTGCATGCTATGGGAGTACAAAATCATACGTGTGCTGCAAAGCATATAGAAGACTACTGTGGATGGCATCATGTAGATTCGCGAATAAGGGATGATGTGCATTAGGACTTTGCAACTTTACAATCCATTGAATTCAGATACGAGACCGTGACAGACTGGAAATCTTTGATTTATTACCACGTGGATTGGGCTCTCAAATAATCAACGACGATAAACATAGCTGCGTGCGAATACATTTGCAATGG
Source organism: Trichoderma oligosporum (assembly GCA_015266385.1). Lineage (NCBI taxonomy): Eukaryota > Fungi > Ascomycota > Sordariomycetes > Hypocreales > Hypocreaceae > Trichoderma > Trichoderma oligosporum. The sequence goes on along the minus strand of JACBYL010000249.1, from coordinate 91,646 downwards.
ATTATTGGAGAAAGATTCCATTTGATTCATAACTAGCAAAAATCGAGTTCCACATTATTTCCTTCGTCATTCATTATCTTCTAGCATTAGAAAGAAATGGAAATATTCTGTATAATGCGCGCATTCATTCCTTCAAGTCCTTATCTTCTCAACTTCTTAAACTGTCCCTCCACCGCCGTCATCGACTCTGATATGGAATGAAGAGCTCTTGATTATACAATGCGACCAAAAGGGAAAAAAAATAAAATTAAACTACCATGATCGAAACCTGAAGAGGAGCTAGAGGAACATTTGCGGTTCGTTGCTTCGAATTAAAAATTAAGAATTAAAAATCGGATAGGACAGATCAAGGGTCCATAACTGCAGATATTATTAGTCAAAAGCTCCTGTGGTATAAAGGATCTGTCGAAAGAAAGAAAGAAAGAAAAAAAATACCTTTGTCAAAACGGCTTGTACCTTGCAAGCAAGTAATTATCAGCTCATGCTGCCGAGCTGGATCTATTAACTGATCCCATTCTGTTTACTGAGCTATGAATCTCAGCCATCCACACATATCTTGGTGACTATAACTTGAGTAATGCTCTATCATGGCGTCACAGTACGAATGGGCATTCCATCATCATAAAATTCAATGGCCCTACCTTTGCCTTTGCCCTTGATATCAATAGCTCCGACGTTTTTGCTAACAGTGGCAACCTCTTCGTCCGTGTAGTCGGATGAGAGATCGTCTTCGCTGTCTTCGAACACTTGACTATGTAAAGACGATGCAGCAGCAGTATCAGAAGTAGCTTTGCCCTTGTCCGCTGGGTTCTCCTGTTGATTCTTCTTTGTAAGCGTTTGGGATTGTTCGCCATGCCACTGTTTGAGGTTCTCTGGTGGCGGATGGACATTCTTTTTTTTTTTCCCCCGGTTATTATTCTTCACGTTAGATGTCTACTTTTTCATCTTTCCCAAATATACGCTTGCAACTTACGGGATTCTGCATAGCTGAAGAGGACGCAGTTAGGACTGGGGCCGACGTTTGTAGGTCCAAAGATAATTTGCGTCTCTCACCAAATCGCATCACAGGCAGCTTCACAAAGTACTTTGCTGCAAACTCCTCTTTCCTGGCCTTGTCTTTTGCTTCCCACTCTGCTCGAGCCTTGGCTAAGGCGGCTGCTCTCGCGGCTTCAATTCTGTTACGTTCTTCGAAGAGTTTCTCAGCAATCTCGGTGCTCTTGCAATCCTTGGTTGGGCACTCATAAGGGGTCATATGGCGTTTGATTCGCTGGCGGGTATTCTCAGGAAACACTTGACATTCAGAAGGGTGTTGGGATGGTTCGCCAAGGGCACAGCCTTGTTCGAGGAGCATTCTGTTCTCGCGGCAGCGTTCCCAGCTATAGAGCTTCCAGTAGCCGCAAAATCTGCATTTGATGATGAACTGCAGACACATCTTTATCTTGAAATGGCTGAAGGCCGATGATAAAATTAATTGGTTCCTCTTGATGTTATTATTTTTGTTGATATGCTGTGTCTGCTTCAAGGTTATCAAAGAAGGGAATGTTTGTGTGTGCAGCAGCGAAAGGGAAAAAAGCCTGAGGGGAGGAAGTTTTTTGGGGGGGGTTTTTGTGCAGTCGTCTCTTTGGGTAGCCCTCAGATTTCACCTTTTCGAAAACTTATCAAAAGGGCTTCGTAGTGGAATATTTCGCCTTGTAGCTATCGATTACTGCACAATAATTTTGAGAAATACCAGTTCAAGGGTTATCCATTTGTTAGCCCTGAGGTAGATCCTCCAAGGCACTACCCAGGCGCAGCTCTCACTTTCTATTCACTTTCTAAGTGATATTGAAGCAAACGGCTTTACCCAATGGGAGCGTCATCCATAGCAACAAACTGATTATAAATGGGACGAACCTGCATCTTTGTATTTTTATTAGCAAGTCTTTTTTTCGCTGTGAATGGAAGTCGCTGGGGGTTCTTGACAGTCATGATAGGAACTGGAAAGAATGGAAATGGCTTCTCATTGTACAAAGTAGAAAGTAATATATAATATGAAGATGAGGATTTTCTAATACAGGTAATAGTTTTGGAAGATGTGGCTTATCGAACGTTGTTAACAGTCATGTTTTGTCTATTCTCTTCAACTCAGTTCACCTACCCGCTAATCTTCACTGCCACTATCAGAATGCGGTCCTCAGGTACTTTATATGCTGTATCTTAAGTAGATATCATATCAAAAGAAAAGAAAAAGTTTTCCTAGCTCTGTATTATAGCCTCCACCTACTCGTTGATACAAAATTTGAGGAGTATATAGAAACATCTAGGACAACCCCTTAGCTAGATTACATGTAGCATCTTCCAACAAGCAACTACTAGGTAATTAATCCTCTATCAATGCATGCTCCAATCCTTGAAATGGCGTTGTGTGCTGCCAGTGGCTTCATACAAACAACCACGAAAGATTATACAGGGCAAGGGCCCAAGCACTTCGGTGATTTAGCTACCAACTTCAACATGGTGTATATCTAAGGTTATATAATGTATATTGATATCGTACAAGAATTATGTATGCTTATGCTTATGCTTATCTATCATGACTGCTCTATCGCCTTGCCAAGTCACTGGGAAACAAGAACAAGCAAAAACGCCATCACCAGGGATCATGAGGTATCTGACGAGCCAACCCCTCGCAGCTTATTTTATGTACGCTTATTTTTTAATGGATAAAAAAGCTTTATCTTGCTGGTGCATTCATATCACAGTCGAGCGTCTGGCTTCCCTCGGCTTAATGTTTCTGAACTTGATAATCTGGACAATCTGGCCGCAAGAGTCTGTCTTTTTTCGCTTCAAGTTGGGAGTGTTGCGTATAACGAGAGGCGACAGCATTTACCGCACCGAGACCTTTGTTGGTGCTGAAATCTCTCAATTACCATCCTGTGAAGAAAGAAATTGACGTATTTTGACCAGTAGCAGCCTCGTTTTCAACACTCAGCCGAGTACTTGTGGAGCAGACTTTCTTCGTATCCCCCCATCCTAGGATATTAACTTCTTTGGAAGCAGTGCAGTCCGATAGGAGCCCGGTAATGCCGATTGAAGCCTCATCCCCGCATTGCCTTGCAGAGGCATCATGTACTAAGGCTCGGATATCTTCCGTAATCGATTGATCGTCCGTTTATCCCTGTAAGCCAGCCATACTAGATAGTACAGGCATGGGCTTCGGTAAATATCTGCTCGTACTTGTACGGGCGCTCTCTGTGATGGATTTGGCTGAACCGACAGGCGTCTCTATCTTAGGCTTTATTAGTTAGAGGAGGCAATGATGAATATTTTCTTGGGGGGGTTTTTTTTTCTTACTTCAAATTTTTGTGCCCTAATAATGTTGAAATGGCCTACTAGATGCAAAGTGGTGCTCGTGCCAAGTCTACTCTGCTCAGGCTCTGATGAATAAGGTGCTGATATATAGCGTGAGAGTGTGTGAGAGTGTGTGAGTGTGTGTGTGGTTGGGCTGATCATAGGATATCCAAAAAGGAAAACATACATATAGGGTGCCACTACCACAACGAAACCCTGGTAGAGGAGGAATGAAGGAAACCGGGAATAGAGATAATAACCATGTAGCTGGGGGCTTGCAGCCGCACTTTTTACGCCATGAATCGAGTATAAGCGAGAGAGTATTAGGTTTCCTTCTTTCATTTATCTTGTGTGTTTGTTTGCTTTTCTTCTATTTCTTTCTTGCCCGGTTTCTTTCTTGCCCTCCTCTTTGTCTTGCCTTTTTTTTTCCTTTTGCGCCTCTTTCGAGTAATTTTATCACAAATAATACCAAGCACGCACAAGAGGTTTTGTTGTGATGATAATAATAGCAGGGGGGGGGGGGGGGGATGGGGCGTTTGGATCGGGCAATTTGCATTATACTTGTACGTGTATTGATACGAACCCTAGCCACCAGGCTCCCGCAAGGCACGCACATGCCCTCGAGCACCAGAACAAGTCAATTTTTTTCTTTTCTTTCTTCTTCTTTGCTTGTCTTTCTTTTTTTCTCGAATTTACTTTGATTCCCTTCCATTACTCCAAAAAAAAAAAAAAAACAAAAAAAAAAAAAAAATTCCTCTCGAAACCTCCCAATTATCAAACCAGAAAGGATTCAGATCAACCTTCTGTCAATCATCTAATGCAATACGAAATATAATCCGTCGTCTTAATAGAGGGCTTCTTGCCAGGTTAGCTGGCTAACCGACGGACAAGCAGTTTCGAAGAAGGGACAAATTCACGATGCACCAAGACTTCTTTTTCCTCTCAAGGAGCCGATGATCCTATAATTTGTTTGTTCATTTGTTCATTCATTCATTACCATATAGAAAGATATATATGTATATATATATATATGTATGTAGGTATGTATGTATGTATGTATACATATAATGCTGCCAACATAGAAGCTGATATCAGGGCCGACATGGCCAATTATTAGGCGAGGATTACTATCATTCCTCATTTATCCGCCATCCGGCTTTAGCTTTGAATTCCCATCTTCTCTCGCCAATCTCGTGCTGCCTGGGCAATCTGTAAAGCCGCCGCTTCGATCCGCCGTGCTCGTTCTGGAAGACTGTGATCTCTGCGCGTGCCAGACGGCCTCTTGAGTCGGGCAATCATCTCAAGAACAGCCATGTGATCGACGACCTTGTCTGGATCTCTCATACTTTCACCGCTTCCATCTCTGTTTCCTGACCCAGGAGTTCTCCTTCCGGAAGCATAACAATCGTGTTCGACTCCATCATAAAGACAATTGCTACACGGTCCCGTCATCCCTGGTGCACTGCTAATACCTTCTGGAGCTGCAACGCATTGAGGAGATATGCCTTGGCCGGCTCGGCAACGACCGCAGCGACGGTTGTTGGTATTCTGCTCTATTCCCCTCTCGTACATCATGATTGCTTCTGCCACACGTACTTCGGCAAAGGCAGGCTCCTCCCGCCATCGCCATCTCCCCCATCTGCGCACAGTAGGGACATTACTCAAAGCTTCAATGAGATACGACCACGGTCGTGCAGATGGCGGCACGGATACATCGTCAAAGACGCACAGCGCATGCATTTCCCTCATGGCTAGGTCACCTGTCTCATCCGGGTGATCGCTTGCATGCCGCTCTAAACCGCCGGGCCACCCTTGTATTGAAGGGCCCTGGTCAGCATCGTTGTCGCTTTCTTCCGCGTCGTACTCCATCTCCAGCTGGATCTGGTGCATCGAACGACCGGCAATCACAGCCGAAGGATTGGGCAACGAGTTGTCGAGGACAAGCGGAGGGAGCTGCAACGCAGGGTCGCGGGCCTGGATATCGGGAGCCGCCATTGTCATCGTTGTTGGCCCGGTATCACTTGTAGTTGGATCATTGATGCTCATTTTAACCACGACTTAGTAGAATGATACGCGAGAGGCAACGACTCAGCAGGGCTCACGGCGCATATTGCTCCGTCACACACGTGGCAGGACGACAGCCCCAAACCCGACAGAGAATGACAACAACAGATGCTGCTGGAAACGAATGGAGCAAAAAAAGGGCGGCCTCTGGGATGGGGGCATGGTCGTGTTTTTATCCTATTCAAGGGGGAGAAAAAAAAAAAAAGAGAGAGAGAGAGAGAGTACGGTACGGAAACATGGCAGTGAGGTAAATGTACCATTTTGCCGCTTCTACGAGCACTTGTTGGCTAGCTACATACCTTAGCTATGCCCTGCAACCGCATCTCGCGTGGGGGAGGGGGGAATAATCTGGATCCGAATTTGACTTTGGGCTGGCGAAAGCCAACAAGCTTCCCAGACTCCAATAGCACGGGACAGGACGCACCCCTTGCTGAACTACCATCCAGCTGGCCAAAGATTAGGTAAGTCTAGAGTAACGAAAACATTAACTTGAAATGTTCCAGCTCCGAATGAAGATACGGCTATATCCGAATAAGGAACCACACCCATTTCCACCGATTTCTTGCAGCTATCTCAGGAGAATTAGAAGTAGCCGGCAAGCCTTTTTGGGGGCCGAGCTTTGGCTTCTGTCAGTCTTTGGGACTTGGAGGGAGGGGAAGTGAAAATGCGACTACGAATCCCACAAAGGCGGCTCCATTCGCTGAAGAGAGAGAGACACACACAGAGAGAGAGAAAAGCCCTCTACAAAATACGGAGTACCCCATACTTACTGTACAGGAGGTCCAACGGCCTCCAGGTTTTCGAGTGTGGATCCTACTCGTCTTAGAAGGAGCAACAACGCGAGCATTTAACGGGCGTCCGTGTGCATACGCTTCTCTAGCGGAACGTCACATTCTACCAGGTAGGAAGGCATTATCTCAGCAATATCATCATTCTGTCGTACTGCCTGTACAAGTAATGCCACATGTACTGCGATATGCGGAGCACAAAAGCAGAGGAGAGAGAGAAAGAGAGAGAGGGAGAGGGAGAGAGACAGCCCAAATACTACCAGCTCGGACGCAAAGAGTCCAGGCTGGCCCTCCCCCGCATTCGGTCCTCCTCTCCTATTTCAATATTTTTCTCCTTCTGTGACCACCTCCTCCAAGCTTAGCCCACCTCCTCCAAGCTTCCGTCCCCTCCCGTACCCCCGGTTTAATGTCGACCTCAGGGATCCGACCGATCGCATGGGATCCACGCCCACTAGCTAAAGCTCCGTGGAGCATTTCAAGTACCTGGACGGCACAGCTGACTGACTGGCACATGAACCAGTCCCGATGTTTGATGTGGTGGTCCCGTGGGACAACTTGGCTGTGTGGGGTAGCAAAGCTATTTCATTGAATACAACGCATGCTTGTAATAGAGAGGAGAGGGTTTTTATATTATGCCCTTTTTGTGCACACTGTAGTGCACCCAATGGGCATAATGTCATAATTACTCCGTAGATTGCCCACTGAAGCTTTTCAATTCTCCTCCGTGGGGGGAAGCGGATTCGAGCTCCGCCATCTCCAGGGTCAGCCGTGGGGGGAGAGTGAAACGAAACCAAGCAAAAAAAAAGCAACCACACTTTTAACATATGATCGTAATAGGGATGCCGGCCATTGGTGTGATGGTGTTATGGCAGCTGAGTCGGATGGGTGCTCACACAACGATTTATATTAGACACAGCCCCCTCTTTGCGAGGCTAAGTTTAACGATATAAACCCCCCATCTAACATTTGCGATTTCTTGGTATAAATGCATTGTTGCTGTTCAAGCTCTTTTCTAGCTTCTCGTCTTCCAATTACCCTTGAGATATAAGTCGCTATTCTAGCTCACTGATACTATTCACTTTGACGGCTACTTTTGTGCTTTGTCTTGTATTATTTCTACATTCGTCGCAATGACAGCCTCTACACAACCGAACGGGGTTTCGAACCATAATGGCTCAACTCATAGGCCCATCACACCTTTGACACCAGGCCTTTACGTGCCTACCGTGGCGTTCTTCACTCCTGAGGATACCATTGATCAGGATACGACAGAAAGACATACAAAGCGCCTTGTTGAGGCCGGCGTCACGGGTATTGTGTCACACGGTTCCAATGGCGAGGCCGTCCATCTTGATCATGCTGAACGACAGCTTGTCAATCGCATCACTCGTTCAACACTCGACGCTGCCGGCAAAAGCGATATGCCCCTTATTGTCGGTTGCGGTAGCCAATCCACACGAGAGACAATACAGTTGTGCCGCGAAGCTGCCGAATCTGGAGGCACCCACGCTCTCATCCTTCCACCAGCCTATTACGGCAGCCTGTTATCAACGGAGCTCATCGTGATTCACTTTCAGGCAGTGGCCGATGCTAGCCCAATTCCGCTGCTGATATACAACTTTCCGGGAGCATGTAGCGGGCTGGACCTCAGCTCCGATACCATTTTGGCTCTGGCTAATCATCCTAATATTGTCGGCGTAAAGCTGACATGTGGCAACACGGGCAAGCTGGCACGCGTCGTTGCCGGCACACAAGGGACTACATTTAGGACCTTTGGCGGCAGCGCCGACTTTGCTATCCAGACGTTGGCAGTGGGTGGGCATGGTGTAATCGCCGGACTGGCTAACGTGGCTCCAAGGGCCTGTGGAGATGTTATCCGGCTATGGAAAGAAGGCAAGACAGAAGAAGCGACGCTGCTGCAAGGTATTGTCGCTCGCGGTGATTGGGCCGCCATCAAGGGCGGCTTTGTTTCCGTCAAGGCAGCGCTACAGAGATACTACAATTACGGCGGCGAACCCCGAAAGCCCTGCGCGTTCCTGGAGGGAAAGGCCTTTGAGGCACAACTGGTGGAATTTTCCGAGTTGATCGAAACGGAGAAGAAGATTGAAGCACTAGCCACTAGCTCCACCACATCATAATACAACTTGTATTTGGGCGAGGGGGGAGGGGGGGGGGCCACAATGATGGGGAAACGGCGGCTACGGCTGATGTTGAACCAGGAGTAGAACTTGTGGGGCGTGGGGGACAAATGAAGTCTGACATGAGGCCAAAACAAGCGATTGAAAACGAGCATCATGGTGGAGACGCTGTTTGGCGGAGACGGATCTAGGTCCATGAGTACTGACTTTGTACGATATGGCAATACGGGTATGGGTTGGGATGAGTGCAATCCGAAACGACTACTCGTATACAAGAGATTCATGTACAAGGGATTTATGTCGTTTAAATAGAAGTACTACGACCTGTCTGTATTGTAGTACAGCACTGTATGCCTAGAGAATTATGATAAAGAACAGATCAATATATAATCTACATATTCTACTCCGTATATTGTTATGCCAACGTGGACGAAAAACAATGGCAAATCGGATAATTTGATCTTTGCAATATTGCCTCGGTCTACTTTGTAGAGGTATGCATGCGAAAGAAGACGGGTAAAATTAGAAACAGATTTGATATATATAACAATAAATTTTCCTTCCAACTCTTTTTTTTTTTCTCCCTTTGTGTCAAACATGATTTTACACCAGGAAACCCTCTAACAGCTTAACCAGACCATGTGCTCCGGGATCAGGGCATTCGTTCCACCCTTCAGCATTGACATAGACTGATCGACCCAAGCTAGCCTCCATGCCTTTGGTTGAATCTGAGCCTTTCTTGGCGGCCTCAACGGCCTTCTTAACGTCAAGCGTCTCGGCCAACGTGCTAACGAACGGGACAAGCGCATCCACCACGGTACGGTCACCTGGCTGAGCAGGTGTGTACCTGGCCAAGCTCTTAAGTGCAGCCTTGAGGGCATTGGCCCAAACCTGTGGAGTTACGGCAGTCTTTTGGCTGCCGGCTTGGCTTTGGAGGCCTGAAGCCAGAGCATTAACAAAGATGGCGTATAGAGCGCCGGATGTGCCGTCCATGCTTTGCTCTACAACTAGAGCAATGTTTCGAACGAAACGCACGGTATCAAGTTGCCCAGATGAAGAGACGCTTTCAAGATGCTTAAGGACGGCGTCGGCACCCGTTTTGAGACAGAGGCCACAATCGCCGTCGCCAACAATAGTGTCGAATTTAGTGATTTGTGGCTCAGCAGCAATAAGGCTGTTAAGAGCTGACTTGAGCTTGGTGATAGTGAATGCAGCGTCCACTATAGTAACTAGTTAGTTCATGCTTATTCTCTTTTTTACTCGCGCAAAGCAGAAAGGTGGCCGAGTTCAAAAACCTACAATCAAGATTGCTGGGAGCTGAGTCATCTTGAGATGGAGCTTCCTCCTTAACCTCTGATTTGGCAGTGTCAATGCCGCGAGCCCAGTTTTCAGGACGGACAGCCGGTGACCAGCCAGACGCGTCTGCAGGAGCATCAATCAAAGGCAGAATTGCACTGTCCGTTACTTTGAGAATAGTAATGCTGAACCCCAGGCCGTTCAAACTGGTCATGTAAGTGCCGCTAAGCAGCCTTGAAGGCTTGATCTTATAGGAAGCATCGAGCTGGTCAATGACTTCCGTTGTAATAGCGCCAAGTTCAAGAGGGCTGATGCCACCGAGGTTGTTCACCATGACAACGACGTCTCCACCAGACTTCACGCTGATGTAGGCACGATCCTTGTCAGACTGATCGAGGAGCTGCTTGAGCATCGTCTCAACAAGACCTGTCAAGGTTGTCTTGACGCGACCAAAGCCTTCTTCATTGTGGATACCCATACCAATTTCAATCTCATCGCCGAGTTCATCGGGGGTAATTTCTCGGCCAGGTACGTGGACATGAGAAAGGGAAGCGCCAACGGTAGCGAGGTTCTCGGAAGCAAGGCTAGTGATTTGGGAAACCTGCTCGAGGGATTGGCTATTTGAAAGGGTAAAAGCAGCATGTCAGTAACAAAGATCAAGTTCTGCCCTGAGAATGAGATATACTTGGACGTTAAATGGAGCACAAATGGTATGAAATGTTGAAAACTTACCCCTGAGCAGCAGCGGCAGATGCAATCTTTTGCACAAGAACTGTTCCTGCTAGACCTCTCCTACCAATCCGCCCCCCACGCTTCCTGCCAACGCCAACATCATCTCCAACAACCAGGAGTTCTGTTTTGATACCCTCGGCACGGGCTTTTTCTACCGCCATACCAAAGTGTAGCATATCGCCAGTGTAATTCATAATGATGACCAGAACGCCGCGCTCCGGCTGCTCAGCACCTACACGGCGAATGGCACGAAAGACTTGCTCAGCAGAAGGAGAGGCGAAAACAGAACCAGCAACAGCGGCAGTCAAGAAGCCCTTGCCAACAAAGCCCGCAAAAGAGGGCTCATGGCCAGAGCCGCCTCCAGAGATTAAAGCAACAGTGGGCTGGGAAGCCGCATCGCGAAGGAAGACAGTCTTTTGGCTGGCATCGAAGGCGGTGGACGGGTTAGTGTAGGTGGCAGAGCGAAGAGCGGCATTGACAAGAGCAAGAGGCTCGTTGGCGAAGTGTTTGGCTATGATGGTTTAGTTAGCTGATGTATTACATAGCAGATAAGGTATTGTTTATGTTTGTATGTTAAGGAGAGCTGTAGAAGCAATTGAGAACGACATACATACATGACATGATGAAGCAGAACACACAGAGTACCTGGAGTATTTGATCCTCGCTTGCTCGTAGTACTTACAACTCTATTGCGGGGTGACGATGAGGACAACAGCAGAGAAGCGATTCCCTCAACTTTCTTTCCCCGCGCCGCAGTCGTCCTGTTCTATATGAACAGATTTGAATTACCCCATTCTCTTAAGCGCCATATAATGCGAACAGATTCGAATTACCCCATTCTCTTAAGCGCCATATAATGCTAACACGGATCGCTTCGGTTGAAGATCCATCGCGAATGGGGGGCAGCTCGGAAAAGAAGAGGCTCCCACGCAAAAAGCTGCCCCCCCCGTTACTGCGTAGAAGCTTTATTGCTTCTTTCTTACCCTTTAAAGAAGAACAATTTGGGAAGCCATTCTCAAGTTTGAGTGGAGGTGACCCCCGTGTAGATGAAAGGATGAAGTTCTTGAGCTCGAATACGGAGTATCTTTCGGGGCATTACCAGTAGTAAGTTGAGCTCCAAGGTACGTACTGCATAAGACCCCCAAATTGACCCCCATCTTTGTCTTATCCTCCGTATATAACTCCGTACTATACTCCATATATTCGATTGGATATATGATATAACTTCTCTCTCTCTCTCTCTCTCTCTCTCTCTCTTTAAGGAAAGGATTTATATCGTAATTCAACATCTTCTATATTATTAGTAACCGTACTCTGGATACCTACCCCGGGCACCATTATGCAATGCTTTATGCGTTTATGCTTAACCCTTCCATCTTCCACCAAACCATCATGTTCCGTGTGACAAGTAATACCCAAGGGCCTCGGATGCTGACATTCCTTTAACCACCTAATATGCAAGATGCCCACCACAAAACGCGGGGAACCGATGAGTTGGAGCGGAGAACGATTCCCCCAAATCGTATTCGTCCACATCGGATCACGACCTTACCTTGGTAAGTAAGAATGAATCATATTTGACAACTGACCACCTTTACCTTATCCAGAGTAAGGAGTACATATGCATTCATTCGTTAGTCTGAAGACCTTGTGCTTAAACGAGAACCGGTGTGAGACGCTCTGTTGAAGCCACAAATCTAGTGTCCTTGAAATGTCTACATCGGCATTTAACCCTACTCTCTTGGGGCGGAGCTGCATGTCAGATAATGATACGGAGTACAGGCAGCTGCATGCATGGAGGTTATAAGCACCAATAGATAGCTGCAGAAAATGGAGTACGATGCGTGGTAGGCATCTTCTAGTCTTCTCCACAACTGGCTACCCCGGCAAAAGCTGTCATTCCGGCAAGTTCCTGTTTTCTTCAATAGATGACTGAGTCCTCAATGTCGAATTGGGGGAAAGTGTAGCATGAAGTCTGCCTGGCAGACGATTCCTGTCTCGTCCTTGCATCGTTACCATGGTCTGTGGATGTTGTTGTATCTGGCCATCGTACCGGTGTGCTTCGACGGGTGTTTTCTCATTGCTGTGAATGTTGGGCGTTGTAGCTAGCGGTCAGTGAGCTTAATGTCAGAGCTGCCGTTTAAATTCGAGGCAGCGGCATTAAAGAGAGGCTGAATCCATTGACGCTCAGAATTACGTGACCCAGGAGAAATTGTTTGCCTCTCCCTTTCTCTTCCATCGGCCGCTTAGCTGCTTCTTGACGAGCATGAGCTATCCGAAGCTCGAATCTGCTCCCGAATCTGCTCACAAAACAACCGAGATGGACATCTGGTATTGATATAAGAGCAGTATCCTAAAGGATAGCACCTGATTTGATCCTCTAGCCAGGTGCAGTCCTCGCGCATTGGTCTGGCAGCCATGTTTCCCGTCTAGATAGCATATCGGTACTGTGCCCAGTACGTCCGGCACAAGTCTTTTGTAATTACACCGGTATAGAAGCAGCATTTGCATTGGGAGTAAGCCGAGATCACATTGCGACACTTCTACGTGTTGGTGATGCGTGTGTAGACGTTGGAATAGAAACGAAGTATCGGTCGATGAGCAATGAAGAAAGGATTGCTGTGTGATGTGGTGGATGTTTTGTTAATGCGTAGACGCGTCTCCCGTAAGAAAGAGACACGAAGAGGGTTTTATATACACTCATGATACCCTTGGTATGTAAATAGACAACATGGCCAAGTACGGTAAGTATCGATATAATCTTTCTTTTTCCGCAAATTGCCAATGCCAACCACTACAAGAGAGTTTGTTATTTATAATATACATGATCAGCAAGCAACAATGTAAAAACTAGGCTTTCTGCTAGTAAGTGGGATGAATAAGAAAAATGAGGGGGCTGCAAAGCCAGGACAGTCGGTAAATATCGTAAGAAAGTAAGCTTTTGGTGACTTTTAATCTGGAAAATATATGGTAAGTACTAGGTTTATCGAGACGAGATACTCTAATAATCGTAAGCCGTACCTATGGTATTGTCATTATTCTAAAAGATAATATCCCTGTTCAATCTTATATAGTGTAACCGAAGAGAAAGAAGGATACTACATATATATATATATATATATATATATGAATCCCAAATAGTAAGCTCTCTTCAGGCTTCACATGTGTGCTACAAAGGATCCTAGATACTCAAAAGCTCAACTCAGCTCCCAGTTCCGCTATACAATAACAATTCATTCTTTGCGTGTAAGCCAATTAGCTGTCAAAAACTAGTATGAGAAAATATTGGAATTATTTTCAATAATGAAATCGGTAATATTCTAGTCCACAACGCCACGCCGAGTAACCTAAACTTTTGATTTAAACAATCTAGTACATGATTTTATTTACCTTTCTTCCCCTTCTTAGCCTTTTTCCTAGAGTCGTCGCCAAACTCTTGTTCGTAGACTTCTGATGCTGTCTGTCCCGCCTTTCTCTTCTGTTTGGCAGACTTGACGCTAACTACAACATTAGCCTTGCCGTCTTTTGCGGCGATATTCACTTGTCTTTCTGCGTCCTCCCAGGCTGGTGCATCACCGTCAATTTCATACCTGAGTGATATGTTAGTTACTCATGGGTGGAGAATATCACTAAATACGGGTTGCTTACTGATCTAGAGGCAGAGAGTCAATCATTTCTCTCTGTTTCAGCCTTAGAGCCTTTAGGGCTTCATCACCACCCTCCTCGAGCTCATCTTCAAGAGATGTATCGAGAGGAGCGAACCGGTCATCTACGACCTCATCGTCATGGGCGCCGCTGGCATTCTCGCGGCTGACACCAAGATTTTCGGCTCGTGGGAGCTCAGCATCGACTGCTGCTGTGACCAACGATCCGAAATGTGCCGTGACCTTGCGTAGAATCTTTATGAACATGGCTAGAACTTGCGAGGACGGAAGAGAAAGCTCTTGGCTAACCTCGTCCACGTCCTTGCGTTGCAATCCGATTCCCAGAAGGATACACTCCTGCAAACCTTTCATCTGGATATTTTCCTTTATTTTTCCTGTGAAGTAGAGGCTCGCAATCGTAGGCAATAGATCCAATATGACATGGTAGTCAAGCATGTTATTGGCATAAGACTCTAGTCGCTTTAGATCAAAGGGTGACATGAGTTTATCCAATTCGTCCTTGGTTAAAGAAGACACCTGAGTGGTATCAAGTTTTGCGCCGATGTTCGCTGCCTCGTCAATGCTTAGCGCAGTGATAGTAGGAAAATTCCGAAATTGGTAAGACAGCAAAGACAGGAACCTTTTCTGGAAATCTCTCGAGAATGCACCAAGCCATGTCTTATCATCACTGTTCTCTAGAGGCCTGAGCATGACACAAGTATGCTCACCAGTTAGGTCATTGGCAGTTTGTCGTAGGTAAACGGGCGAAAATGAAGAACGCTTCCAAAATTTCTGTAGTTGAGGCGTCATGCCGTAGCTGACACCAATGTAGTCAAGTCGCTCCGGCTTCTTCTCCCACAGCTTTGCGAAGAGAGGAGCCATGTGTTTGTCATCTCTGACAGTGATCTTTTCTTCCAACAGAGACTCCTTAGCCAGCTCAGCGTTAGTGGCTCGAACAGTCTTATCCTCCATGACTTGGTCGTCATCCTCAGACAGGTTTGCAAATCGGCCCTCATAGTAATCGGTAAGGAGCTCCATCGCTCGCTTTCCATATCCCATAGACATGTACTCTGGGTTGGTTGCTATTCGGACAACTCGAGCGCCAGAAAGGGAGGCAAATTCTTCATCCTGAAATTGCTGGCTAACTAGCCAGGGGATCAAGTCGCCATGTGCTCTTTGTCCCCGACTCAAGCTATTTACCACACTTTGTCGACTAATCTTTCCTTCCAGGGCCACTTGAATGACGCAGAGAGGCTCAGGTAGTCTACCGCTGTTTTCCGATGTGGGAGCAGTCAGGACAAATAGTTCATGTGCTGGTGCATCGCTCATCAGTTGAAGGTCGTCCGGAGAGTTCTTATAGTGGCTAGCGACATAAAGCGCTACCATCTGTTGTAAGAATGCCTCGGGGATAGGGTGGAATGAAAAGAGTGTATCGCGATTCACGTTCAGAAGTTCACACTGAGAGGGATCTGGGCAGCCATGAGTGCTTGCTTTTGCCTTGGGCAAAGTTGCATCTAGACAGAGAAGTTTATTCAGCCATTTTTCAACTGAATCACCCTGAGCATATCGGATTGGCTCTGCAAGGGTGATTTCACGAAGTTTCCGACTAGCTTGGAATTCCTCTGTTTTCGAAACTCTTCCTGTGGATCGGTCGGCAACTTGAGTATCGCCCTCTGTGGATGCAAGGCGAGATTGTTCTCGCAGCTGTTTGATAAGCTTCAGAGAGAGCGAACGACCAGTACCTTCGTATCCATTGATAGTGGAAGCCATGAAGACCAAGTATGGCCCCATCAGCTTCCGAACAAGGGGCAGAGGGATAGCAGCCGCCTCGTCAATAACAACCAGTTCGGCCTGGCCGAGCACGTGAGCGTCTTGAGGACGTATATACTGAATCGTCTGCCTGTGTTGCCGGTGGATGTTCACACGAACAATAGCCTTATTGAAATCAGGATTTGTACTTTGAATGATGGAATAGTCTGCGTGATCGGCATAGCCGAGAGCATCAAAGCCCTTGAAGACAAATTCGAACAGCGTTTTCAAGTTTTCTGGAGATGGTGACGTGATGAAAATGTTACTGTATCCGTATGCTACCGCAGCAGCTACGGCAACTCCCATGGCAGCTGATTTTCCACGTCCTCTTGCAGCCGTCAACGCAACAGTGCTTCGCAGCGTCTTCTCAGCAATTGCATCAGTAAAAGTCAGCAGAGCCTTTGCCTGATCAACTGTTTTTGCGAGGTTTATCAACGATCCGACCGGTTGCCGTTCTTGGTAATCATCCTTTATGGTCTCTAGCTCCAGCTGCTGTGGAGTCTTGGGCTGATCGGAGTCTGGAGGTGGTAAAGCCTTGACACTCTTGCCGCCCGAGATGGGGAGGACATTCAACTCGTCGTCGATAACTAAACAAGAGTCGCAGCTGCCCAGTGATAATAAGAACCGCTCATTGAATCTTGCCACCACATCATCATGTGCTTCTGTCCGGTATTTTGAGTGGGCGTCCATAGACAAGTTGTACAGCTGCCGTAGACTACTCATTCCTTTGAGCAGCATAATTACTAAACCACCACCCTCAACGGTCTCGATCGTCCGAGCCAAAATATTCGGCGTAACAGCTTCGAAATCTTGTAAAATGCACATGCCATATGTGTTACCCAAGATTTTGTCTGTCTCTTTGTAGTAGGTATAGCGGATGTTGTGTAGTGAGACGAACAGTTCGAATGGGTCCTCAGAGTTGGCTTCTCGGATGCCACGTCTGATTTCCTTTTTGATTTTGTCTTCTCTCTTCTTTCGGTGACTGTATGTGCACATCAAATTAGTTAAGTATCTGCTCTTGCCATAAGATCCTTTGATTTTAAGCAATGTATGTAATCACCTTGTGAATCCCAACAGCTTCTTCTTGTATGCCCACAACACAGACTTATTCTGCTTAATGTCTACCATAGACATAATATAGTGAAGGCGAACAATCACGTCTTTAGATTGGTCTCCGACCACAACGAAAAAGCTTCTCTTCTTCTCTTGTAGTCCATTTCGAATGAGGGCGCCAATGCGCTCGTCTCTACCGTTCGGGTCAGCTATATCACAACAGAATGAAAGCTATTTCTTATTAATTCAAAGCTTACACCTGCTTTCGCTGCATCTTGCGAATGCTCTGTCACAGTCAATTGTCTGTGGCAAACGATTGCGCAAAGCTTGCTTGCTTGCTTGTTCAGACAATTCAATGCGGGACCTCTTGCATACAAAAAACAGTCCAGCCAAAAATCCAAAATTTTGGCGGTGGATCTGAATTCTGCCGGGCGGTGGCAGCCATTAGCTGTACTGCTGGATTACATGAGCACAGGTTAGTTACTTAAGGATATCAATCGGATGCTACTAGCTAAATGATTTCATCCAATTCAACGTGAAGACATAGGACTATACGGAGTATGGAAATGTCTAATTACTAGAATAAACTCTCTCTCCTGTTTTTTTTTTCTAAATAGGACAGCCTGGCATTTGTTATCCAAGCAGTAATATAAAGAAATAAAGCGCTATAATATGTTTAAATCACGAACAAATCTGTTGCTACATGTTCATCTTGTTCATACTAATTTACATTGATCTAACGGAAAAGGCCGTATCTCAGTCATGCGCAATAGCACATCAAAAAGGTATTATGCCTCTCCGGTGCCATGATGACTGTTATCTGTGCGAGTCTATGGAAGAGGAAAAGTCTCAAGAGCGCGATGCGTAAACTCATGGTTGATAAAAATATATCAACCGCCAGGCCTGACACCAACCCATGAACCTATCAAATCCCAGCGCAATATAGAAAAATAATAACTATGAAAATGTCTACACACAATCTGGCGCAGCCTTTATGTTCGATCTAGCTTGCGACGCAGATTTCTCGTTCGCTTCATCAACTTCTTATACTTCTTCTTCTTCATCTTGAGTTTTCGTTGCCGCTTGACACTGATGGCATAAAGGTCCCGGCGACCTCGCGCTTGGTCAAACCGCAGCTGGCGATGAGCCAGTCGCTCCAAGAAATTCCTCGGCTGTTCGTCTTGAATGATTCGAGGGCTGTGAGCAATAATCCTGATCTGACCGTCCGACTCACTGGATTCCTCAATAGTGAACATGGCCTTATACACCCTGTGGTGGGGGGCCTCCTCCAGAGCCTCAGACTCAGCAGCAACCGCGTCAGCCTCAGTACCTTGGTGCGCCTCGGGCAGCGGAGGAGGGCGGAACGGCAAGAATTCTCCAGACATGGTATCAACTTGAAGATAAATACTTGACTCGGTTCCGTCAGGATTCTTCACATCAACTCTGTGCATGCCGTCGCCAGCCCCTTGATCTTGAGCCCCTATCGTCACCTGAGCCATAGGACCTTCCAGCTGGTCGATGGTGTCAGAAAGTGTAGACATAGTATCTCGTATTCTGTTCGCCTTAGATCGAGTAGCAAAGATGGATGCAAAATGCTCGTCTGTTACAGTCCTGGGCATAGTCTGTGTGATGGAAATAGGGCGATGAAGAGAGAAAAAGCTTGACAAACTTAGGGCTGAAAGTCATGTCAGCATGGTGATAAGAGAATCTTCCATACATAGGACATATCTGGCACACTCACCTTCTTGAGACATGTGATGGGTGTTGGGTACACTAGGTAGCTTCTTGAAAGCCGCATTTCGATCGGATGACTCCTTGGCCTTTCGTTTCTTGCTGGCTTTGCTCTCTCCACGAGATGACGTCGACGCTGGTACCGACTGGCCGGCCGAGATGTCACTTGGCTCATCGGATCTTGAGGGTTTCGAGGAAGAGAATCGCCGTTGAGGACGTTGCATAATGGATCTCGAAGCTGCGACCTTTGGGGCAGACGCGGCGAGAGAAGTCAGCCCACTTATCCCCTGAGGGGCAGAGGCTGCCGCACGCCGCACCGATAAAGGCAACATCGTGTCGCCAAACTCGGGCTGCTGAGTGAAGAGTAAATGATGAAAAAAAAAAGGAATATGGGGATGGAGAAGGATTCGAGCGCTGAGGCTGAACCTGGTGATGTCGATTGTGTCTCGTCAAAGCCCGGATTTGGCCGCTCGTTCGGTAAAATGATTTGCAAGGCGGCAAAAAAAAGAGGGTGAGTCAGCGAGCGCTAAACCCTGCGTGGTCTTACTTGTTAAAGAAGCGATGCCTAATAAACACGCGGATTTGACTGAGTAAGCCTGGGCCCTGCAAACTCAATCCCTGCGCCTATCGTTTGTTCCGATCTGTCTGTTCTTATCAGATCTTTCGAAAATAAAATAAAGAATCTGAGGAATGATCGTGGACAGAATCTTTGTGTCTAAACGCGTCTTTCATTATATTGCAAAGTACGAGAATAAAAACTTAGTATCATGCACGGCAACTCTTAAGAGGATTTCATTAATCCCCTGATCAAGGCTTATCCAAAAGCTCATCATAGGACCCGATCACAAGACTGCATCAACGTCAGCAAACAATAGGGGGTCTGACTAAAGCCCGCATCGCATCATCTCTTGACCTCCTCTACCATTTTGCCTATACCGCTGATTCCAGGGGGATACAAAGAGGGTTATTAACATTGTACAAAGTAAAGATTTTACGAATAAAGAATCTGAAACATAGTACGCCACAAGTGAAATGAGTAAGAATGCACAATGCCTTCATGCATTTTGATTACAAAAAAATAATATTCTCCAAATTACTAGTGACCGCATGTGAACCGTTTTTAGCCTTCTATATTGCATTTCTTTTTTCCGCTTTGACGCAGGTTCCCAGACGAAACAAAAAGGACAAAGGAGGCAGTACCTAGGTATAAAAATACATAGAGAGACATAGAACTTAGGTGGCTGGAGCAGCAATGATTTCATGGTCCTTGTCAGTCCTGCTGTTCACCCAGCTCAAGTAACTGTTCCAACCGATGGAAATCACATTGGCAAACAGGAGACGATACTGCAAAGGCAAAAATGTGAAGTTGATGACTTGGACAGCCGGCCAGAGCACCCAATTGGCCTTGAGAGCCGGCCACCAAGTCGTGTTCAGTCGCTCCCTGGCGCTCTTGCCCTCCATTGTGGCCATGCTACTCAGGAAAACTCCAATCATGAGAGGACCAAAGAACGTCTGGTCGGCCGTCACACGAGCTAGAATCTCAACTCGCGTATTCCTGAAAGTGACTCGGCGAGCTAGGAAATTGAGCCAGGTAGTTGCAACAGGTCCAAAAACCACTAATACAAAATCTTTGAGTTAGAGAATTTTTTTCTTTTTTTTCTTTTTTTCTCTGTTGGTGAGAGGATGTTGTGGGTTTAGGCAGCAAGATAAACTCACCTCCACCATACAGCGCCATGCGGCCAGTTCGAGCGAGATCATGCTTCTTCAGACCCTTTTTCTCGACAAGTTGCTGTGCGGTAATATCACCAGTCGCAAATAAAATAGCAGTCGTCACGCCTTGAGTGAGCAAAGGACGGGCTGCGAGCCTTCCATTATACCTGCACGGGGGTAATTAGAATAAAGAAGCCAATCTCTCCAAATAAATTGACACCGCTAACAGTGGCAAACTTACCACCTAATGAACGATGACATGATGTGTGTAAAAAAAAAAATGAAAAGAAAGAAATGAAAAGAAACCACAATCTATGCTTCTAATAAAATACGCCGGGACCAATTTGTAGAGATGAAATAAAAATTGAAATAAAAAAGAGCTGAACTGTCTCTGTGTCGAAGTCGATCAAGGAGAGTAGATCAGATAACAAGTCTCGATAAGGTATGTCCGAATTCGCAGCTAAATGCCAATTTGGGTAACTCCGTGCGAGTAAAGCCAAGCTGCCGGATATGCGGAGATTAATGAAGTAATAATAGCCCCCCAGGATCCCCAGGATAGGATAAAAAAAACAAGGGCACGTAGCACGAATTTGAGGGGAGTGCTAATCAGTCAAAGACTTTTGGATCGGTGAAAAAGAAAAAAAAGAAAGAAGAAAGAAGAAAGAAAAAAAGGAGATCCAGCGGAGAGTCGACGATCATTTGGGGCTGGAAGCACATTGGCCTGTTGGGGGGGTATATTTCGCTTAAACTTGGCATCCCCGTCTAAGTGCTGTCTAAGTGCTCAAAGACGGAGAGAAATTTATAAAAATGCTTCAGCAATAAGACAAGAACATCATATCTATCTATAATAATGTGATTTACAGAGCAACAACCCAAGGTATCTTTATGTCCAACAACGCCAACCAGTATATCCAATCCATCATGAGTCATCACAACCTTAGGTCGACTCCTATTGTTTCTTTCCTCGAGCAATGAGCTTATCATATAGTTCTACAACTACATCGCTCCACTGTTCGCCCTCAGCTCCAACACTTTTCCCAATCCGAGTAGCTAAAAATTCTCCAACTTTACCCACATTGAACTGCTCTCCATATACTACGGTGGCGTCTGTTGAAACATCCACATTCACTCCTTCCAGCCCGCTAGACCCTTTGAGATTGAATGCAACCTCTACTCGAGTCTCCAAGGGCGCTAAAAGAAGAGAACTAGTAACCGCGATGCTGGAGTCGGATGTCTTGGTAACTTTTGTGGGAAACGTTACATTCATGCGACTGACTTCGCGAGAGATCAAACTTGACTGGTCCCATGCAGTCTGCACAATGCAAAGTAGATGAGACAACTTTGTGCGGCTCTGTGCCATCGCTCGGATATGCTCACGTATACACTGCAGAAGAAATTCTCTCTCTGCCGTCTTCGGTAGAGGATTGACTTCGCGACTATCTGCAATGTACCACAGATCTATAGGCGAATTTGGCTGTTGAGGCTGAAAGGACGTAATGTCAAAGACAAGCTCAATCTCACGTTTGTATGTCATTGAGATTGTTGGGCCCGAGATTCCCGTTACAGCCCATCCATGCTCCCTTTCGATAGCATCTACCCGCGCTGTTATCAACGTTAGCCTATACTGTCATAGATAGCAATTACAGATAAATGTGTGTGTTTGTGTTGTGTATGCATACCTTTGAGATTATTAACCTCAGTGCTGGTCCAGCCTCTACACTCCTCTCTAATCCGTTCAGAGTCTTCGATTTCTGCAAGGCACTGCTTTTTCCGCGCCGTCAACTCTTCCACATCAGCTTCTGAAGCCTCAAACTCTTGGCGGAGCTTAGCAATGAGTTTCTTCTTTTGAGCAATATCAACATCGAGACTCGTCAATTCTTCTCGTGTAGCTTGAAGCTCGGCAGGATCGCAATCGGCCAGTTCCCTGGCAGCTTCCTCCAGGTTACTGCTTTCTTCCAAAACTGATTCATACCGGCTCACAATATTGGGCATAACGGTTTTTAGAAGACCCTCTTGCTCTTGGAGAAGGTTGTCGTCGCCATTCATGCCCTCAGAGATACTGAGAAGGCCCTCTTTCAATCCATCCTGAAGTTTCATCCTCCATTCGTACCACATCGCCTTGCTGAGATGACGCGCATGAGTCCTGACGTTCTTAAACTGATTATCCATCAATGCTTTAACATCAGGAGAAGCGGACATGTACTCTCGAAACAGTGGGGGGTTGTCTTCAAATGTCTCGGTTTCAATCTCTTTCACTATTCTCCGTCCCTCAGAGATATACTTCTTTAGTTCTCGGCAAGAGTGTTGATAGAGTTCTAACATTGGCACGGTGCAGGCACCGGCCATGACACATCGCTCTAATGATCGATTATCTTCTCCGCCTGATAAAAAGTCACTCTGTGAGGTTCTTGGAGCAATTGTGTGGCGTCTCTTCGTCGTTGTAAGTTCCATGAAACGAATCGAGGTCAAGTTCAAAAAGTCCTGGAGATGAATTCGGTTCTCGTCGGTGTTGTCTATTTGCTCAAATCCATCATCCGCCAAAGGCTGAAGAAATTGAATGTCGTCAACGGTTTGATTATTTTTTGCCGTCCGGAGAAAGTTATAACTTCGCAGAGTGTTGCTACTGCCACCTTTTAAAGGGGACGAGAGAGCTGATTGTGGCATTTTCCCCACAAAGTCAAAGCTTAACCGAGTTGACCTCCTAAGTCTTCCAGTTGTCTCTTCTTTAGAAGGTGGTTGCTGAAGTTTTACGTTTTTGACGGGACTGCCTTGGTGACCCTTTAATCTCTTTATGCCATCATTGTCTTCTGCTTCCGCGTCATCGTCCAACTCGACTGGTCGCTTACCTAGAAGGCCTCTGGCACTGCCAACATGGAGGCTCTTCCGGCCTCTCATAAGATTCCGTTTGGGACTCATGCTATCAATCACCTCTCTAAGATTGACTGTAGCGCCCCTGTCCCTTTGTGATTCATGCTCACCAAATAGGGTCTGATTTCCTTCATCACTTTCTTGTTGCTGTTGTTCATCAATCTCTTCCGCTAAATCTTTGGGTTCATCGAAAGCGACAGCGCGCTTTCCAGGAATAAATTTGCTCGTTGAATTACTTAGAGATTCTCGACGATCAAAAATTGCTGCAACCTGAGGTGATCCGAGGCCATTTCTGTCTGCACCAACCCCAGAAAGACTCCGTCGCTGAGGAGTAGAATCATCTCTCCGCGTTACCTCTGTGGCACGCTTTTGAGCTGGTTTCACGGGTGATGGTGTCCGACTTGCACTTTTTGATGATAATCTCCTGGATGCAGATCGAAGTACTCGGTTCTGTGATATTGGTGTCCCTGCTTTTACTGGTGATGAAGCTTGCTGTGGCGTTATCGATTTCGGTGTCGCTGGGGTTGTAGACTCAATTAAAGACTCCTTTTGCGTCTGAGGTGTAACATGCTGGCGTAGCTCTTGTTCTGGAGTAGCTTGCACTTCAGGAGTAAATGATTCTAATAAGCTTGGTGCCGTCTTTCGTATTGGAGTGCGTTTTTCAGGGGAGAGCTTTGGTATAGTTGCCTGGATTGGGTTTTGAGTGCTCTCTGGCTTGTCCGCTTCATTTCCAAAGATGCTTTTCCCTAAAAATCGAGAGCTAGCAGCGGCCGCAGCATTTTTTATAATCCCCCCGATAGCCGTGGTTATATCCATACCCATCGTCGCATCCATGCTCATTGTCGCATCACCACCGTCATCTTCATCATCAGCCACAGCGTTCTGGCTGGCGCCGGAAATAATTTTTCCAAGGCCAACAGTCATATCCATTGTGGCATCATTTTGATTCAGCGTTTGGCGCCGAGAGGCCTCGTTCTGCTCCCTTTGTCGGCGTGCTAGCAAGCCACCAATGACGGTGGTCAGCTCCATCGACATATCTTCGTTTTCGTCACTTTCGGCGTCGATATCGGGTAGCTGAGGATAATGAATGCCCCCAACCGCAGTCGTAAATTCCATCGTGGCCTCTTCCATGGCGCCATCATCCATCTCACCCAAGTCTGAATGCACATCATCCTTTCCGTCATTCGGGAGAATGCCACCAAAAGCACGAGTGACGTCCATGGATACCTCTTGTTCCGGCTCCTTATCAGTTTCTTGAGCAACCGAAGGCTTGATAATTTTTCCCATTGCGCGAGTTATATCCATGTCCATGTCCATGTCCATGTCCATCTCTGTACCATCTTCGCCCTGGTCGACAACGTGCCGATCTACCGGAGATTTTGAAGCTTCCTTGCTTTTATTGATTGAGGGCTGTTGGTTTGCCTTTTTCACCCAGCCGAAGGAGGGTATGATTTCCTCACCATCGTCGGAGTCACCGTCTCCCAGCTGTTGGGTTGCTGCTTGTCTGGCGGCAATACGAAGAGCTTCGTCAAGTGTAGATGATTCGTCACCTACGTCATCATCATCAGATCGATCGGATGCCATGGTGGTACCAGTGACCTCTTCTGTCTCAATGCTCATCATAGTACCATCTTCGGAGCCACTGTTGGAGTCTTCCTCCTCTTCCTCTTCCTCTTCATCGGCTGCAATCTCCTCCACCTCATCTGCAGGTTCGGAATCAGAGCTATATATGATTGACGTAGCGGTATTATCTTCTCTTTGAATATTATTTTGTCCAGCAATCGAGCTTCTCCTCCTTTTCGTGCTTTGATCCTCAGCGGAGAATGGATCACCCGCATTTCGAGCGTTTGATCCTGAGCCTGATTTTCTCCTAGGCTCCGTCGAATTTCGAGATTTTTGCATATATTCCACCTCATGAAAGGTGTGGAGCGTTGCCTCTGCAGCGAACGAGACTCTGCGGTTGGCCAATGATTTACGACGAGCATCTCGTCTCTCTCGTTCTTCCCTCTCTCTTGCTGCAGCTTGCTGTTCCTCTTCTGTTTTCAAGGCAATTTTCGACCCACTCAATTCATCCTCAGGCAAGCTAAATCCTTGAGTTCCTATTGATAGTCTCGACGGCTGGGATGGCTGGGATGGCTGGGATGGCTGGGATGACTGTGATCTTAATGGTGGAATCTCGGGTAACGAAGAGATTGCGGGTTTAAGAATCGAGCGTGGGACTTTGGGTGGCACAGCAAGAGACTATATGGATGATTAGATATACTCTTATAACTTGCAGCAGAAGTATTTACCGCGCGCCTGTTACCATTCCCTTGCCTTAAAGCATCCAGTCCACCTGGACCTATGCTTTTGCTTCGTGATTTGCGACTGGCGGCCAACGAGCTGCCGAGATCAACTGTTGCATTTTCTTTTTGTGAAAGTTCGCTATGCGCACCAATGGATTTTCTAGAGCGACGCGTTGTCGGTAGAGTGGCTTCACCTGACGGAGACATTTTGCTTATGGATCTGGTTCCGTCACGATTGCCCGAAGCCAAGAGTTCAACTTTTAATGATAAAAAGGACCAGCGATGACCGCGTTTGTTTACTTTCGCGGGGGGGTAACGGTACGTACCTAGTATCTACAACGAGCCACAAGTTTGAAATCAGCCACCACAGTGGGGTAGGTAATAATGGCTCCCTAACAGGGTACTATTAAAAGGATCACGTGCTCACAGCCATTTCGTCCTTCGCTTCAATGTAATAAATAAAAAGGTATCACGTGTCGATAACACGGGCCCCATCTATTTGGCTCGCCTAATCAGCCAATCTAAATTTTGCAAGCCCTAAGGTGAGAAAGTGACCCAAAAAAAGTGCGCTTTTGCCCTACTCCTCCATTCTGTGCAAAACCGCTGAGATTGTCTTCCCACCCTCAACGACACGCCCTCTTGCTACGGTACCTCCCCGGAGAAGGATTAATTCAAGATGTCAGTTTTGCTCGACAAACGATGCGCAACTCCCGACAAGTATGATCATGACTAACATAATGCCAGGGCGACCGAGTTGACCGTCCAGTCGGAGCGTGCTTTCCAGAAGCAGCCTCACATCTTCTTGAACTCCAAGACTAAGATCAAGAGCGCCAGACCGGGCAAGGGTGGACGACGATGGTACAAGGACGTTGGTCTGGGTTTCCGTACCCCCAAGACTGCCATTGAGGGCAGCTACATCGGTACGTGCGAAGAATGATTGAAATTGGGTGGATTCAAGGGTCGACAAGGTCGAGGGGGGGAAATCGATCAAATGAGCACAGTAGACGGCAGAAGCGCAAAATCCGAGCAACGCGACAAAGGAAATAGAGGAAGATATGCTGGCAAATTTTCAATGGAGCGAGAATCGCTGACTTAGATGATTTAGACAAGAAGTGCCCCTTCACCGGCCTGGTCTCCATCCGTGGCCGTATCCTGACCGGCACCGTCGTTTCCACCAAGATGCACCGAACCCTCATTATCCGACGAGAGTACCTGCACTACATTCCCAAGTACTCTCGTTACGAGAAGCGACACAAGAACCTTGCCGCCCACGTTTCTCCCGCTTTCCGTGTTGAGGAGGGTGACCAGGTCACTGTTGGCCAGTGCAGGCCTCTCAGCAAGACTGTACGTTGACTAATATTCATTATCTATGAGGAGGTTAAAATACTCACATGTTGTCTCTTTTTAGGTTCGCTTCAACGTCCTGCGTGTGCTGCCCCGAACTGGCAAGCAAGTCAAGAAGTTCTCCAAGTTCTAAATTGGGTTTTCTCTACTGGCATTTTTGGCGTGATAAACATCGGGGGGACAAGTCATCCCCACTGAAAGGGTCGGCATGGGAAGTTGCTTTACAAAATGAGTTGTAGACGCAATCGTGAATAAAAAAAGAGGATTCATGAACACGATCTCGACGTCTCAGGATTGTTTACGACGCTTTAATTCGATTTCCCCAATTCAAGAGCGCGATCCAACACATTGATGATGAGGCTTTCAGGTGATGAATGATTAAAATCCAACATCTAAATACTTGAAAAACTTTCTTGCATTCCCTGTTACTGCATTCTACGGAGTGAGGCTCAAAAAAAAAATTCTGTCTAAAGTGATGATGTATGCCAATGTTCTCATAACGTATATAAAAAAAAAAACACCTCCGTATACCTCTTACAAAGGTATCTAATAGTTTGAAGAGATGCCGCCAGCTTTCATTTACTCCGTGTTTTCTCAACATAATGCAAATCGATCAATCAGCTGTCAAATACAAAGAGTAGAATAATGCATGTTGATCTTTACATAAATTTACACACATAAAATTTACACAGTGCATTTCTACAGCTTTATGTAATATTCACACCCTTGTCATAAGCATCCTGACAGACATTCTGTTGGGGACGTCAGAGCCACATTTAGAACGGATAAATAAGATCCAGATACCCCTGGGTCGCTCCTTGCGACGTCAAAAAAAAAGCATCCTCCACAATGGGTTGGTTACCTTCTATCTTTGGCGGCGACAGTTCAAATCCTCTCAGCAAGCTTGACCCCAAGCTTCGGGATTATCTCGAGAAAGAATCTCCTGTGAAATACATTCCCAATCAACCAACTCCATCACTACCGCAACGTCAAACTGCGCCAACAGTACCAGATTCTAAAGCAGAGCCAGGCGCGGTTCCTTCTGCAAGCCTCTATCAAGATGGACGATATGCGCATCTATGGAAAAATTACAGGTCCCTTGCGGAAGTTGAGGAAGAGACATCGACCGATCACGATAAGTTGATGGCGGTATTGGAGGGGTACAAGGAGCGCAAGGCGGCAATCGCTAAAGCCGGTCTCGAGAATTGTGCGCCGCAGCAAGAAGAATGGATCAACTGCATGAAAAGCGGCAGCTGGGAAGATCAACTGCAAATGTGCCGGCATCAAGTACGGCGTTTCGAGAGATGCTACACTATGCAATCCGTACGATAGCAACCCCCCTTATCCCCCCTTTTAATTCCAATCTTATAGAAAAAAGAGCCATCTATATTAACGTGTTAACGTCGGCAGAGATTTTTAAAAGCTCTCGGATACGGATCCGTAGCAGGACGACCGACAGAGATCGATGAGGATATCCAGCTACATGCTGATGCACTGTTCCAAAGAATGCTCCAACACGAAGTGGAGGTCGAAAAGGCCAAAGAAAACGGTACCTTGATCCCAACGTTTGACCCTTCACTCCCGAAAACAAACGCCGTCACCGCCGCTATCATCACCAACCCTTCCGAAGAGCTTCAGAAACAGTGGAAAGAGAAACTGGACCAGCTACCAGAAAACGAAAGAGCGGCAGAAGAAGCCGCTTTACGAGCCGATCTACAAGCCAAAGCAGATGTTGCTCGAAACGTCAAGAAGATTTGGGAGGCCAAGAGGGAAGAGAGAGAGGCGCGGCGAGCAGACGGTCAGGCGAATTTCTCAGACACACTTGCTGCTCTGTTCGGCAGGGGCAAATGAAAATACCATAAAGGGCTTTCCATGGGGGGTTCATTTGTTTAATTATTATTCCTTATTTCTTCGTGTGTATGGATATGCATCAGTCTGTCTCTGTATATTTGTTTTAATGAGGAGACTGTAAACTACGGCATCTAAGCGCGGGAAGGGGGATTTCATGTATCAAAATCATCATAGACTAAAAGAGGATTTTAAGCCTTTGGAATTGGCACAGCTCTTTGCACACTGGTTAACAGTTTCTCTAAGATACATAATGCTTCTTCTTTATGATTCAATGTCACTTCTAAGATTTGATTTCTATTCAGTAGGAGAAACCAATGAGTTGAGCTATGTCTTTCAGATACTGGTTTCTGATATCCCTTCTTATACCAACAGATATATATAATCGACTAGTCTCTTTCTTGACTGATGTGCTTCTCTCTAAAAAGTCAATATCTTGAGATATGCTCGACTTATCCCACAAGAAGTCACTGGTTCCGTGGTCTAGTTGGTTATGACATTTCGTTAACAGTTTAGTTGACGCCACCGAAAAGGTCCCCGGTTCGAGCCCGGGCGGAATCACTATTCTTTTGTTTTTTTGATGTTTAATACCCAATTGATTAGGTATAATTGATTGCTCTGCTCACAGCTACGTATCTTTTTTTTGAGTTGGTTGCGTTGATGACTCGAGGGGCTGAGAGAGCTCCATATGACAAATCACAGGATGATGAACATTAATTACATCGACTGCATCGTGTAAGGTGTAAGTCAAAGTAGAAGTCCCAAGATGTTGTTGAGGATACTAAAGCACTCATATTATCCTGTGGAAGAGAATGTAAAGGGTCAAACGAATCGCCAGAACCATAGAGACTGCAAAGTCGATTAACGGCGTCAGAGAACCCTTCTCTAAGAATTGTTATTCTTGGAATCGCATCGGAATGGAAGGCAGATTGATAGCTGCAATCCACTGATGGTTCTGTATAAGCGTTCCGATTCATACGTTTAGTCAAATTTACAAGCTACATTAGCGAACACAGATACGTTTGATACGTTCGTAGAGCTTTCCAAGTCACGTATCCCACAGCATGGTAGGCGACTCAAGAAAGAATATGGGTGAGACTTATCGATTACATATCGACTATCCTCTCCATACTACTGGCGCGAGAGCCGTGCAGCTTTGAACCGGCTCATGGGTTCCTGGCCGTCCTCATCGTGCACAGGTTGGATAGGAGATTCATCCGGCTTGAGGAACCCACCTTCTCGTTGAATGAATTTTTTGCGCATCCGTTGATACTCATCAGCGACCTCTTGATGGGTCATCAAATCATTAACCTCATCAGGCGGGATTGCAGCAGCCGTAGACTCTCGTTCGACCAAAGTGTCGGCAATTGTAGCACCTTCTGGACCGGTTGGCGCTGGCTCTCGATCCTCATCTACAAACTTTGGCCGAATATCCAAAGGCCCTTTGGGAACAGCGCTTGCTGAGTCTATATGATCCCTGGTCTTTTTGAACCGCGACGCTTTTTTCGCTGGCTGGGCTTCAGATTTGGCAGGCCTTGAAGAACTAGTCCGCTCGACGATGTCACTTAGCGGATCCACGACAGGATTCTTCTTTCCGGCGAGCGCAGGAGCAGAAGGCTCACTGGCGGGAGCAATATCAAGACTTGATGCAAAACGTACACCCTTCTTTGCCTCGAAATCGTCGGATTGTTTCTCTCTAAGATTTGGTTTAAGAGGAACAGTCTTTGACGCAGCAGACGAAGATGAGGCTCCGGTTTCTCGGTTGACGAGAATGCGGCCAATACCTTCGTCATCGCTTGATTCTTCCTCTCTGTCAATTTTGCTTTGGGATTGCGAGGACTGAGATTTGATGCCAAGCTTCTTTTCCAGTTGAAGCATTCGTTGACGATACTTATCCGAGACGACGCTACCCTTATAACGCCCATATTGGTCTTCATCGTCTTCTTCATCATCATCATCATCATATTCATCGTCAAAGCCCTCGTCACTCTCAGAGTCTTCATCTGAATCAACTTCTTCGAGATCGAGTTCGGCAACAACGGCTCCAACTTCGCTCATACCATATCTTAGCATCTGTTGCCGTAAGGCAGCATCTTCCTGTGACTCATCTTTGGGTATAACAGCAGCTTGCAGACTGAGATCCTCTTGAACCTTAGCAGTGCTCATGATTTCTTTGACACGTTTCGCCCTCCATGATATCTCAGGTTCCGGTTCCTCAGCAGATTTTGTGTCCTCTGAGAATGATACCGTCTTTTTTACCACATCTTCAGATTTCAGAGAGGCGGGTTTAGATGGAGCCACATCTTCGGCGTTCTGTCCATCGCTTGTGGGAGATTTATTCCAATCCACAGTCTCATTAGCGACAACTGGTTCCTCCTTCTCAGGTTTGGGATTAGGGTCGCCGGTGACCCCAGCTTTTTCTAGAAGAGCTTCGACATTTTCTAGCGACTCGCCAGGTTTATTTACGCGAAATGAGATGACATTGTCGTCGTCATCCAACTCTTCAATGATATCCATGATAGGCTGGCCATCTTCATCAGTAGCATTAGGTTGACTGATGATGGTAGCTGCAGCATACTTATTCTCAGCGGTCTCAAGCTGCTTCTGTAGCGTCTCAATGTTCTTAGATACATAGTCAATGCGACGCTCGAGGACGTTGATGATCTGGTCTTTGGTCCTTGAATTTGGTCGACCAAGTATCTCGTCAATCTCTTTTCCACTCAAAAGCTCGCCATCAAATTGGCCATGTATGCGACGCAGCTCTTCAGTTAAATTGGTTGCGGTCACCGCTTCTACCTCCTCCTTGAGAGCCTCATATTCAGCATCCCAAGTCTGCCAGTGTTGCAGACCCTCCTGCAGCTTCTTAATGCTATCCTCAAGTCGTAGACGATGCTTCTCGAGGTCAAGAAAACTGTCTCTAGCATCAGACATGTCGTGTAAATGATGTAGACAGTAGCAGCAAGCTAGGTATGGAGAGTAGGAAGAAAATTTGGTAGCAAGGTTGGGTACAAAGATGGTTGAGTTAAAGACGAGACGGACAAACCTCGGCTAATATTGACTGTAGCTAGTTTGTGCCTTGGAGCCCCCGTTTATGTACTTAGTTAGAAGTGGGGTCACTTGGAGCAACTATTCAGTCATGCTGATCTCGATGGATGCTGTTGCCTACATACTAATGAATACTAACTTGTTCAAGGGGGCATATCTTTCGTGGGAAGAATACGGGTAATACGAAATGTCATGTCCAACCCCGCCGCTTGAGACTAGTGCGCCCTTCATACTCTTATATCAACCGTGAATTCCCAGGTATCAATGATCTTAAACACCAAACTAAGACTTCTACCGGTTATTTGATCAGTTTTATTCAAAATACCATGGCAGACTCCAATACTGAGACCAAAACACTCGAGGCCAAGTGTCTCTGTGGTTCTATTCACTTTACTATCGACGTTCCTGTATCCTCTCTTCCTCTCCCTGTTTACCTCTGCCATTGTAGCATCTGCCGCTTCACTACCGGAGCACCATGCGTCTTTCACACGGCGTTAGAAAGGGGGCTCAAGCCTAACTTCATAGCACCATCGAGTGAGAAGAACTTGACAACTTACTCTATGGAAGGAGCTGAATGCACTTATGATTCCTGCTCGACATGTGGATGCCACATTGCAGGTATTGGGCTTGATAGGGAGGAGTGGACGCCTTCCACTTCGATATTCACGGATCATGGCCCAGATAATTTTGTGATAAAATCTCATTTCTACAGTGACTCAGCCAAGGACAAAGGCATTGCAAAAGTGTTGACGCACTTGGGTGACCGCCAACTCGGAGATTGGAATCCTCCAAAAGATGATCCTCGAGCCAAGATTGTTGAGTCGGAGCCAGAAGTAAGCGAAGACGGACAAGAGCGATTGCGAGTTCAGTGCCATTGTGGAGGTGTATCCTTCACAATCAAACGTCCCACAGAGGAGGTCCTTGAGCATAAAGATCTCAACTCTGTCGTTTCTCCCATTGATTCGAAAAAATGGATGGCCAGCTATGATCTCTGTGATGATTGCCGCCTTGTAACCGGGACACATCTTATTGGCTGGATGTTTTTACCCTTGTCATATTGCGAGCCAGAAATCAAGCGTGATCTCAAGATCGGAACAGCAAAGACCTACGCTTCATCGCCAGGTGTCTTGCGATCATTTTGCGGCACTTGCGGTGCTACCGTCTTTTTTTCAG
Organism: Trichoderma oligosporum; assembly: GCA_015266385.1. NCBI lineage: Eukaryota > Fungi > Ascomycota > Sordariomycetes > Hypocreales > Hypocreaceae > Trichoderma > Trichoderma oligosporum. Next base: position 58,788 of record JACBYL010000249.1, on the reverse strand, counting down.
ATGATTCTCGCAAGTGTTCAGGGCCGGGGAACTGGCATATCGTTGATATTGCATCGGGTATCCTTCGAGCGCCAGAGGGATCTATGGCTGAAAACTGGCTAACCTGGAGATCGCGCTTGGCTTGGGTGGACAGTGGGAAGTTGTATGATGAAACATTTTGCAGTGCATTAGAGGAAGGCATGAAAAAATGGGTTGTTGGAAAAGTTGGAAGAGAATTGACTATGACTGTTGCTGGTTGATTTAATCTTTAATGGCTTATGGGTATTCATTCAGTATTGATGCACGTTCTTTACAACATCTTATTATGTGAGTGAGTATTAACTACTAGGTATACTAAACACTAACCCTGAAAAATCCAAATTCAACATCGAATAACTCACAAATGTATGCGCTTACGATATAAAATTGTATGTATATCTTGATATTTTAAGAATGAGTATTTTGTTCGTAGTATTATATTTGTAGATGAACTTATGGTACAGTTGATGATGTCAATCCGTGATGATGCCGATAATATCCGGATAAAAGAGACGCTACGATAAGATTCATGGCCCGTACTTTTCTCGAGAGCATTTCATTTTATAAACGACATTCCAACGCCAAAAGAAAAAGAAGAAAACTCAAAGATCACATAGAATAAAATTATGAAAACCTCAAATTAATCGTTCGAAAGAAGGGAGAAAACCATCTGAGAATCTACAATTCAATTAAGGACACTCACTACCTACATATCCGCCGCCTATTTTTTCTTAGAGCCGATTCCGGCGACTCACTCACAGTGGGGGGTTCTTTTTTATATGCGGCCAATCTTTCGCATCATCCTTCAATAATAGAAAGACCCTTGACGCCAACCGATGCGTTATGCGTCAACACGACCAACGACTCTTTTATTCAAATTTATAGCCATACGCTTTCAGGCTTCGTTGAGAATGGCGTCCACAGGTCGCTCTTACAATGTATGGTTTGATTACCTAATATATCATATGAACCATCATTCTAAGTACTTATATATATATATATGGATTAATAGGATGCGATCGATGCGCTCAACTCGCTTCAAACGCCATTCTCGGTAATCGAAGCCCGTCGTAAGGCTGGTATCCAACCTGATCTTGTCTTTGGTAGGGACCAGATGAAAACGTATCTCACTAGGATTGGGTATACTGTCTGTTGTCCCCTTTCCACCTCTCTTCTCTCTTCTCCATATCGTATAACGAAGAGCAACAACTAAATTTTGATCGGTTAGCTTGCGGATCTTGATCGCTTGAACATTATTCACGTAGCGGGTACGAAGGGAAAAGGCAGTACATGTGCCTTCATCGACTCTATTTTCTCACAGTATCAGCATCGTCACAGTATCCCTCGCAAGACGGCGCTCTTCACATCACCTCATCTTATGGCCGTTCGTGAGCGTATTCGCATCAACTCTACACCCATATCAGAGCAACTTTTCGCAAAGTACTTTTTCGATGTATGGGATCGCCTCGACGAATCAAAGGAGGCACCTGAGGAAAACGTACCTTTTGGGTCGAAACCTGTTTACGCCCGCTTTCTCACGCTCGTGAGCTGGCATACGTTTCTGCAAGAGGGCGTTGATGTAGCTGTATACGAAACCGGAGTAGGAGGAGAATACGACTCAACAAATCTGGTAGAGAGACCGGTAGCATCAGGCATCAGCACCCTTGGGATCGATCACGTCGCTGTACTTGGTGATACGGTTGAGAAAATTGCCTGGCACAAAGCTGGCATCATGAAGACAGGTAGTCCGGCGTTTACCATTGAACAACTACCAGGAGCAACAGAGGTTCTAAAGAACCGAGCTGAAGAAAAGAACGTTGATTTACAGGTCTTGAAAATCGATCCCCGCTTACAGGGCGTCAGCGTCCGTCCAAATGCAGTGTTCCAAAAGAAGAATGCGACTTTGGCAATTGCACTTGCGGAAACGGCTCTCAAGAAGCTTGGGCTGTTGAAAGAAATAAAGACCTCAGAGCTGCCCAAGGAATTTGTCGACGGTGTGGAAAAATGCGTCTTCAGGGGCCGGTGCGAAGTGAAAGTCGAAAAGGGGGTCATCTGGCACCTCGACGGTGCCCACACATCAGATAGTTTGAAAATGTCATCCAAGTGGTTTGCTAGCGAAATCGCCAACAGGTAAGAAAAGAAAAGAAAAGAAAAGAAAAGAAAAAAAGACAACCAACCCTTTAGCTCTTGGACTCGAAGGACTCCACGAGATCTGGCAGAAAAATAAATTACTTACAAATTTTCCCTAGAATTGACCCCAGAGTAATGATCTTCAACCAACAAGGTCGAACCGAAGCAATAAACTTCCTTCAACCAATTTACAACACTCTTAAAAATAGCAATAACGACGACGATACCAGGCCAGCGTTAGACCACGTCGTCTTCTGCGCAAACGTCACGTACGCTCAGAAGGGGTACAAGCGTGACTTTGTCAACAACACCATCGATCCCTCTGAAATCGAAAACTTGACCGTCCAGCGCAGCTTTGCGGAAAAATGGTCTTCTTTAGATCCCAAGGCAAAGGTAGTCGTCCTACCGACCATCGAAGACGCCTTGAATTATGCCCGTGGTGTAGCGGAGGGTATCCCTGAGGAACAGTCTGTTCAGGCTTATGTGACGGGGAGTTTGCATCTGGTGGGCGGCGCGTTGGGGATTCTTGAAGAGACGGATGCTTTGTAAGAAACAGGGTTTTGACATGTTGGAAAATTAAAACGAAATAAAATAATAGTGATTTCAGTTGATGGGCACCTATAGGTGGAATTTAATATATATATATTAAATATTCGCGATACCTAAACCACAGTAGTTTATCCCTTTTATGGCTCCAAAACCTGCAATATACTCCCCACGAGATGCAGACTCCCAGTCGCTAAAACCTTTCTTTGTCCCGTTCCTATTCTTCTCTGTACAAGCCTCCTAGCTTCTGTGACTGCATCAAAAGTATTGTCGAATACCTTTACATCACATCTAGGAACCAAGCCGCGCATCTTATCCGCCGCCCGCTCTTGAACAGTTGTATCCCTTATTTCCCCATCAGTCGGCTTCGTAAGCTCATTCCGAGTAAAGATTGCACATCGAAATACATCCTCTCTTCTTGCCTCTCTTTTAATAGCCTCAACAAAGTCTGCTAGAAGCTCTGTGATATTCCTCTCCTGCTGATTGAATATCAATACCAAGGAACCATCGCCACTTGTATGATGCTGAATGCACCATTTAGCCACCTCCTCCAAACTATCCTTCGTATGCGCCCCATCTAAGAGCCATTCAATCGTCCCATCATCAACAACTTCGCATCTGCCCCTGAGTCTCGCTTCCTTCAGACCCTCAATCATCTTCTCCGGGATACCCTCCAGCGACCCATCGTCTCTCATACCAAGATGCTCTCGCACAGCCATGATAGCGAGCGCTTGGTTTCTCTTCTGAAAGTCTCCCTTTAAAACACCACGCACACCACCCCATCTTTCAACCTGTTCATTTTCGACCTCTATCAACTCCGCCTTCTTCTCTATCGCTCTTCTCCGCAGTACTTCCATCACACCCGGTTGATCCTCCAACCTCATCGTGAATCCTCTCACCCCGGATTTCAATATTCCAGCTTTATGCCACGAGATTTTCTCCACCGTATCGCCCAGCATAGCTACATGATCAATCCCCAACTGCGTCACGACTGCAGCCGAAACAGCCTCTGCAGGCAGAACATTCGTCGGATCATACTCCCCTCCAATACCACACTCAATAATCACATCCTTTATCCCCTCTTTCAAGAAAATATGCCACGCAAGAATCGTCAAGAATCGAAAGTAAAACGGCTTCGACGTAGGACCCTCCGCCTCAGCAACAGGCACACCCTCTTTTACAGCCGCCTCAGTAAGCCGATCCCAAACCTCAAAAAAGGCCTCTGTGAAAAAGTCTTGTCCCACAGGAATACCGTTAATGGCGATTCGTTCCCTTACATTCACAAGGTGTGGACTCGTGTATGTCCCCACTGTGCGATACTTGGCTAGCATGGCCGTCGCGTACGCACAAACCGATCCCTTTCCCTTCGTACCGGCAACATGGATATATCGCATGCGGGCGAGATCCTCAGGTGTGTATCCTGCGCGTCGAAGCCATGACAGCATCTCTGGGATAGCAACAGCATTGAGATCCTGTGTTTCAGGCTTCTGCTTTCCAGACGATGATGGTTCAAAGAGGCTTGTGATTATACGATTTGATTGCAGCAGTGAAAGCTTTTCAAGTGCTTCTTTATAGTCTCGGGCCATAATGCTGCTATAATGGCGAGCGCACGACTGAATTGATGTTCTGGTGATACGGTTTGAGATTGATTGAGCGAAAGACGTTACTGCGAGGCCCATTCTATGAGCTGATCTGAGATTCATATTCCAGATGGCACAGGAATAGAAAAGAGTGAACCAAAAAGACAAAAAATATCTACATTTTCTCATCCATTAGATCTTCAAGTATGGGTCGACTACCACAAGATGCTTTGACAGCTGATGTAATAGTAAAGATCAATATTGATGTTGTATTACTCTGGTCGTCGGCATTATAAAATCACAGCTAATGGTGGGGCATAGTTGTTGGAAATATCGCAATGGTGGCGCAACATCAACATCAACTTGTACTTGACTATAGGTTTTTATCTGCTCAACCACAGAGCGTAGTCTGTCCTTAAACACATATACTCACCCACGGCGACATCTTCTTACGATTGAAAGGAGACAAATACAATATGAAGCCAATTTTTTTTAAAACTTGTACCTCCAGTATCTATCGATAACTATACACGGGCCAGAAAGCCCACTCTACACATGCCCTCTTCGTTCACCATATAGAACCAAGAAACGCATTTTTTTTAATCCACCCTCAAGCTTTGAAGTCGAGCCTCTGCAGCAATGACCTATAAAAGCTCTCATCAGTAAACGTCTTCTTATTAGAAAGAGAGATGATTTGTCGTAAAAAAAAAAAAAACACTTACATCAAGCGCTTGTTGAACCTCTAGAACTTTTCGAGCCTCACTCAGCCAATCTTTACTCAACGTCTTCGCCCATCCCTGCAGTCCAGTCATCTCTCTTGTCGCGGCATCTAAGTCACCCTCTTCCAGATATGTCTGTGTACGGGTCAAAACGCTCTCAACATCGTCTCCTTCCGCAAGACCCTGCTTCTTGAACATAACATGACTAAGAACCCAGCTAGAGGCGTGGCTAGCAACGCCCGCATCATCAGGGAGCAGAGAGGCTTTTCGAACTTCGCTGGCAACGCGGCGGAATCTATCAATTAGCTGGGATGAAGTAGCGATGCCACGCTGGTAAGCTGAAGGAGTGATGGAGGCGATGGCAGCATCTACAACGGCATCATCGGTGGCAATCTCCTTCAGCGCAACAAGCTCTCGAATGAATGGTCGCGGGTGGTGGCCGTCTTCTAGACTGGCACGGACAGCCTCGACGGCTACATGAAGCTGCTGAGTCTTAAGGTTGGTGTCAACAACCTGATTCCAGCCAAGGGTGAGTTTCTCCAGCTGGGATACAGCTGCTGAAAGGTCATTTAGCTTGCCAATCCGGCCCTCACGCTCCTGCTCGACACGAGTCTCCACTTCCTTGAGAAAGTCCCTCTTTAGGGCTATGGCCTGTTCCAACAGTTGATTCTGGAGCTTCTCCTCGTTGAGCTTCTGCTCGCGTTCCAGCAAAAGCTTAACTCTTTCATCATAGCCCTCACGAACAGACTTTATCTGCTCTTCAAACTCTTGACGCCAAGAAGTCTCTTGCTGTGCCATGGTGTTTTCAACTCGTCGGATAAGATCGGAGGCGGCGGCGTCAAATTCAGCAACGGTTGATCGGACTTCTTCAGCAGCCTTCTTCTCTGCGCCACTTTTGAGATCCTTCAACCTACTGCCAATCCTCAAAACCTCATCCTTGGCCTTATCAATGGTCGAAGAGTATTTGCCATGCGCACCATCAGCGTTAATGACCAAAATGAGGTCATTGAGCATGTGAACAAGATCTCGAACAATGGGCTCTCTGGCATCAGGCAAAGACATCAAATCAATAGACCTTAAGGGTTTGACGGCAGGCTTATTCTTGGATTCGGTTGCCTTGTTGGTCTTGGAGGTGAACGTCTGTGGTTTATCCTCCGGTGTGGTCTTCTCGACTACCTTCGAAGCAACAGCCTGCTCCGGTGCAGGAGGCTTAGCTGCGTCTTCAGGCTTATTATCCGATGGTTTTCCAAGGGTTTTCTTAGCCGTAGGAGAGGCGCTTGTACGACGCTCAGAGGGCTCTGCTTTATCTGCCACTCTCCAGGAAGCACCGCTCTGGGCGGGAATTCTAACTTTCTCGCTGACATCGGTATGTCTTGCGCCGCTAAGGGTAGCGCTGGGAAACCTCTTCTTGAACTCTAGCTCTTCCAAGTAGAGGACAGCCTGCTCGCCAAAGGGGATGTACTCGGTGAAAAAATCATGGAAACTATCGTTGATGCGCGAGTACCATACTCCTCCACCAAATCCAGCAGCACCGAGCACGATCAGCGTGAGAATAAAATTCCTCAATCTCCTGAAAAATCCCTTCTTCTTCTTCGGCAACGGCAGGCCAGGTTTTGCGCTCTGGCTAGTAGTAGTAGTAGTAGATGATGGAGGAGGAGGAGGAGGCGGTGGTGGCGTGGGAGGAATTTCAGCGGGGGTCACTACCGTATCGACAGTGCCCTGAACTGAAGGAGGGGGACTGCGTTCAGAGCTCTGAGTCTCTGAGGTGGGCAGAACCGGAGGCGTCTTTTGGTCGGCATAAAATCTCTAGATCCCCACGGGCCGTCAGTCGCAAAATTTCCCCTTCGGAACGATAAAAGTTGCATGCGGGACCTACACTGCCCAGCACAGTAGCTTGTCGCGACACCGCAATGGACCATTGGCGCCCGGCGGCTGCCGCGATGGGCTTGCCGCCTAGCAATCTCGCTGACCGAAGCGATGATCGCAACATTGGAGATGCAATGGCCAGCAAAACGGGCGAGTGAATGGAGGTTTGGATCTGAAATGCCAAGCCCAAAAGTTAGTCCATGGAAGAATAAAGGCTCAGGCAAAAGTTCGGCTAATGGGGAGCTCTAGACTCCCGGCAGGAACCGGATCCGTGACGCAATCAATGGTCATGCCATTATTACTGCAGTTTGTGTCTAATGTACTTCCGTAGTCCATAGAGGTACTAATCTTTGGTATGCATCAGATACTACGATCAGAATAATGTAATTTTTTCGATTGTTTTCTTCAAGATAGAATAACAGTCACTTGTCTGAGCATGAAATTAGGCTATGCACATAGAGGTATCTGGATTCGATGCACCAATTCGACTCCGCCAAGGGCATAGACATCCACGGGCAAAATCAATGTAGGAAATCACAAGTCGTAATCTAATCAAGCAGCAATCTATTAGACGCTCAGTCAAATTCACCGAAGGACGGAATACACATCGTTCCCGTATCTCATAATCCTCCTGCTGGCATCTTGTAATATAGAACAAGCTGATCTGCAAAAAGAATCTGCTTTGGTTCTTCCATGCACATCCCAGTGCATCAAAAACAGTCACCAAAAAAAAAAAAATCAAAGGTGCATATTAAAAAAAAAAAAGCAAAAAAAAAAGGAAAAAAAAAAACAAAAAAAAAAAAAAAAAACAAAGGTGCATATTAAAAAAAAAAAAGCAAAAAAAAAAGGAAAAAAAAAAACAAAAAAAAAAAAAAAAAACAAAGGTGCATATTAAAAAAAAAAAAAGCAGAAGAAAAAGGGAGAAAGAAGACCAAAAAGAATAAATCGTCGGCCAATACCCTCCAAACCCAAGACTCCGAGAAATATACGACGCACTTGGCCTTGTTTAAATGCAAGCCAAAGTTTGAATCAACTGCTGTCAGTTCTATCCCGGCCCAACCTGAACCTGAATGATGATTCTCGTGGATGTATTGCCGGACGTAGATACATAAGAGGTCATTAGACGTCCCGCGGCAACATCTTTGTTTGTTTTTGTCGTTTAGCAACTGCACGGCCCGTTGACGTTGGTGTTATTATTCTCCGGTGCAAGACTGACACCGGGGCGTTGCCCGGGTCGCGCATGTCTAGGCCCAACCTGATCCAAGGGTAGCTTCTTTGCAATAGCGGTGAATAATTCTCGCACGTTCTCGGCGGTTTTAGCAGATGTCTCGAAGAAGAGAAGGCCGGCCTCTCGCGCATATGCCTCGGCATCTGCAGTTGGGATAGCCCGCTTATCAGGCTGTTCGGTGACCAAATCGAGCTTGTTGCCAGCAAGTGCAATAATGATGTTCTCGTTTGCTTGGCGCTGAAGTTCCTTTACCCAAGCCTTTGCTTTATCTAGCGACGCCTATATCTCTAATTAATACAATTCAAAGTAAACCATTCATTTTCAACGTACAGATTGCGTGATATCATATACGACGACGGCACAGTTGGCATTTCGGTAGTACATGGGAGCAAGGGATTTGTATCGCTCCTGACCAGCCGTGTCCCAAATTTCGAACTTGACCGTCGTATTCTCATCGAGTGAAATGGTTTGAGTGAGGAAAGCAGCTCCAATAGTAGATTCTCGGAAAGAGTCAAATTGATCCTAACAAAATTTACATTAACACCAACAGTTCAAATCATAAAGATATGAGATTGAGCTAACCTTGACAAACCGAAGGACTATTGAACTCTAGGGTAAGATATTAGCATTTTTATTTTTCACTCAGCAACTGTGAGCTAAATGTTTCAAATCACCTTGCCAACAGCGGATTCGCCTATCGTTACACAATCATTGTTAGCAATACTGTTATATATACATATGTATATACGCTTATCGTCGTCCGACGGTTAAAAACGCACCCAGAAGAACTAATTTAAATTGCGCAAAGCGGGCGTTTAAGCCGGCGCGGCCAGCTGGAGGTGCTCGAGTTGCCATTATGAGAACTATTGATGCTGCGCTATGCCAATCAAATGTATCAAGAAACAGACGTCGGCTGTGAAAAGAAAGGGTCGCCGATAATGTCGGATATCCGCAGAATTCGATTTCAAGCGCCAAAATGGACTAACAGAGATGTATCGCAAGCCGTGGCAGCGAGAGTTGTTGATGGGAAGCGCACTCGATGGTATCAAAGACTGGAGATTTTGTTGGAATACCGTTGAGAATGAAGTTGGTTTGGCTGCGGCGAATAGATGATACGAGCGAGGTACACGTCAGGCTAAGAGAGGCGGGTCAGATGGCACATGAATGGTATTATGTAAGCCGAGGCTGCCATGGAACAGTTCTTGTTACTTGTACTATACTCGTATATAATTTAGCCTAATGGCCTCGGCCGCCACTCGCACGCAGCAAAAGAGAGGTCTCAGTCTCAAACTGGCAAATCTCAATGCTTATCAAATTTTAAAAAATTAATATTTACCATCTTAGATTACCAAATTGCTTGTTTTTATTGCGAGATTGATATTCGGGAGGGAGACTAGAATGATGACTGCTGTTTTTGTCAAATTTCATTCAAAGAGCTTACATCTAACTGCTTCCCAGTATTATTAACGCACCGCAATGGTAGTCTAGACTCTCTATTACATGATATTTATACTCCAAAACAAATTAGGTGTAAAAATTCAATGTTCTTATTCATTAAATCACTTCTATTTACATGTTCCCAATCTAATCTCAGATTGCCGTGAATATTGTAAGTACCTAACATGTACTCCGCATTGAAGCCTATCCCAACCTTTTACAAAAACCCCGCCAACTCCACGCCCCAGGGAATAATAATAATAATAATAATAATAACAACAACAACAGCGCCCAAGTCATGAACCATGAAGCCCTCATTTACAACGCCAAGGTAGAATAAAATCTCGGTTTGCAATTACAGCAAAAAATCGCCTGCCGGGAATAAAAAATGCACACAACCAAAGTTTTGGTTTTTCACATGGAGATATCGTGACGACAAATATGCTAAGGGAACTGAGCTGGTAGCAGCGCCAACGCTTGCTGTTGTCGCTCTTGTTCTAGCCTTGCATTCTCTATATCTTGGACAATTTGCTTCTGTTCATTCTCGGAATAGTGATCCCAATTGCCGGTATTCTCGTCCCATTTTCGAATGCATTCAGGTTCCCAGTTGCAGTCTTCGACCTGACCATAGGCTGGGTGTTTGTATCGAGGGTGACGGCTGGGCCAATTGGAAGCATGAAAGTGATGCTTGACCAGGGCGTTTCGAGCATTGTGATTGCCGGAATCAGAATGGCCTTGTCCAGCACAAAAGGCTTCGACTGTGAGAACGAGAACACCGCCAACAAGCTTGGACTCATTCATGTTATGGAACGCATCCCAAGTGACCTTGGGACCTTTGGTCTTGCGGCTCATCTCTTCGAGCATGGCATTGGTAAAGGCAGAAGGGCCAGTACCGCTGATAACCTGATCGAAATCAAGCTGCACATTGCCCAGAGCCACACCCTGCTCTCTGGCAACCTCCTTGAACCATTTCATAATGTTTTCAATTAGACGCATCATGACAGGTTGCTCAGCGCGAGCCGCAAATGTCCATTGGCAAAAGGACATGGATTTCTTTCCCAAAATCGGGTGATCCTTGAAATCGGGTTGATCAATCTCAATGCCAACAATTATATCGATGTCCTTTTCATTGTATCGTTCTGGAATGAATCGATGGAAGGGCTTGAGCGTTTCGACGTCAATGTCTGCGTAAATGCCCCCCTCCGCATACATGATCATGTATCGTAAAAGATCAGCCTTGATGATAGGAAGATTAATGCTTCGGTAGAATTCGACAATGTCTGGGCGATTGAAGCCGTTGGGGCCATACTGCTCCTCAACGTATGCCATTTCGTTGGCATCGGTAACGACCTCGTAGCGCATGCTTGGGTTTTTGGCAAGCCATGTCCGCGATGTGGTTAGATCACGCTCATCAAAGTTGAGAGGGTCGACTTTCCAAGTTTGCCAGATCTTTTGAGGGAATGTGCTGCCTGGTATAGGAGGTGTTTTTGGCTCGCGGCGAAGGACGGATGTAGGACTAGGTATTGCCAGGACCCAGTCGAAATTGACAATGATAAGGAAGATGACTAGAACAGCAAGGTAGAGAGGTAAACATCTTCTCATCTGTGTAGGCACCTTGTTGCGAAAGGGGCTGGCCGAGGTCATGAGCCTCGGTGATCCAAGAGGAGAACTCATACTCGTGTATTGTTCTTTTTTTTTTTTTTTTTTTTTTTTTTTTTTTTTTTTTTTTTTTTTGTTCGTCTCTATACTTTGGTGGAAAGACGTTGGGTAAGTTATTATTTGGAGACGGAAAATTCCGAGATGATGATAGAGGGTTAATAAGAAGAGAACCGCTGATGGCAAGGTCGCCCTAACCAGTGGGCATCATCATATGTACAGCAGGGGCCGTAACCTGTAAAAAAAATTATTATAAGAACGAGAATAAAAAAAAAAAATATTAAAAAATATTAAAACACGAGTGATAGATTCGCAATCTCTTAGAATAGGCAGCTAAGAGAGCGGGCCGATAAGTCGAGTTCAAGTTGAAGATTAGGGATGATTCAAAAAGCCATCAAACATTAAGTTTTGGCGAGTAGCTTGACTATACCCGGTTCCCTTATCAGGTCACAGCCTCTTAAAGACTACCTTGTACGGAGTATTTGTAGATATGGAGGGAAAAAAGAAGCAGGGAACCTACTTTGCACTTTGTCGGGGACTGCCCTTTGGAATACTACGAAGAAGCAGTACCACTTGAAGAATCAACCTATTCTCAGCAGAACCGGGGGAAGAAAAGATAGCAAGATACCATCTCGCTTGGCTTATGGGCATACATGCTATTATACTCCAATTGCATCAAAAGGGTTATCCAGGCCGTCATGGGCGCAATACAACAGGTCGTCACCTCTTTTTTGTTTGTTACCTACTTGTACAAGTATGGAAGTAAGATACTACTACGTATAGTACATGTACGTCGGCCGATGCTACGCTTTACAAGGATGGCTTGACGACACCAGGATCCCCATGCGGTGGGTGGATCCTTGCACATCTGCCAGGGGACTTTTCTTGGTTACGTTTGGGGCTACGGAGTCGAAAAAAGTTGTGGAGGACGGAGATACTAGAGCCGGACACAGCTTCCAAAAGCGTCTTAACCACCGGCAAATACAAGGTAGGCTGGAGAAGGCCAGGTTTGGAGAAACATGGGGAATAATGACAAAAATTGACAACATCATGGAGGGTGGTGGAGAGAGAGAGAGAGAGAGAGAGAGATTGCGCCGCTGCCCAACGCCAGGTGACAAGAAGTACCTGCAATGTTCGCAATATTACTTACTAGGTACTACTTTCAAGTGATATGATATCAAGTACGAGTATACGAATATTGTTGTACTAGCATCGGGAACATTGAATAAAGGATAATTTGCGCAGGAACTCCAAGCCATGCAGCCCTCTCGTGGACGATACTAGGAGATATCCAGCAGTACAAGCATTTTCAGCTACAGGCTCTCATAGATGACGTCCATAATGATGAGCCCTTACAAGTATTTTGACTTTTTACATGAGAAACAAACCGGCACATGCCTAGTTGATGTACTAAGTATTAAGCAGATAACGGCGAGGCTCGCCAAATTGCAAAGAATAAATCCAGAATACTCTCAAAGTTATGTTAGCTACCTATGCAAGGTAGGTCAGAAGGAAGTTTTCTTGTTGATCTAAGCTGAGACAGCGCAACGGGTAAGACCCGATACGAGGGTTCCGCTTTGCGTGTTACTTGTAAGAAAAAGCTAATAGAAATCCAGCAATGTTGACTCCATACAGTACAGTATTGGTATATCTATGTCTTGTACAAGCAAGCAATGGCCATCAAGTCAAAGAATCCCCGACTCACAAGATAATTCCCTCCCCCCCCCTCTATCAATTGATAACAAAGCTCAGGCTTTGTTGAGTGGCTGAGAAGCGCCCCCTTTTGAGGATGGATACGAATCATTGGCATCTGACGTTGGGCTTAAACAAAAAAAAAATTCCCAGCTGAGTATGCATGTTGGTTGGTCGTGTGAGTTGAGGCGCCGATCAGCCAAACGAAGACAAGTTCCCGCCCTGATCAGAGAACCTCCCGCCAACACAAAGTGTACTTGGTACCATATGTACGTACAAGCAATTATTCCATGCAAGCCACGGACAGGGGGCATCTCTTGTCTAATCCCTGCCAATTCCTGGAGACTCCATGGCATGCTGAGGTGGAACAAATAACAAATCCAATCAAATATATTAGCGACTACGTACCTTGGTGGCGCTCTAACGGCGTTGACGCGCGGAGTAAAGAAAGATGGTGCATACATGTACTGTACATACATACATACATACATACATATACATGCCTTACCTTTCCGGCTATTCCAACTTACACCCAGGGAGGCGGCTCCATCCGTCAACGAAAAAAAGAAACCCGAATTTCATGTGAAAGTTTGCAGCTTTAAGGCCAACAGATGAGGGGGAGGGAGGTCAATGCTCCTCTCTAGGTATCACGGCATGGACCTTTTGTCCCAGAATGGCGATTGTCGAGCTCTACCCCATGCGTCATCGCATACTTGTCCATGTAGCCCGTCTTGGCTTTATTGGGTCCCGTCCTCCCACCACTTACATGTACTTGGCTGGGTCTCTTACACCTTGCTCAGCATCAAGAAGGCCGGCCCTTGAAAGCTGATCCCCTAAAGATTCTCTCCAGATGATGCCGTTCAGATAAATTTATTTACTTGTACTTATACGTTCCTTGAGCATCCGATACCAAGTCAACTAGTTCAACCCGTAGTTCCAAAAGACCCTCCCCCCGCGTCGCCTTAACCTCCGCATCCTTTTTGACCTCGGAACGGAACCTTTTTTTTTTCTCCATCGTCTGCATCATCCTCGATTTTCGGCTTGTGAAATCTGGGGAAACATTCTATCTAGTGGGACTACTCTAGCCTTGTGACAGTGCCATCAGCCATCATCTATCCGACTTCAGATTGACGAGTACGGGAGTGTGTCCGTGACCCTCGAGTTTGGGTCCTGGGGGGTTACGGAGCCGATCGATCACTTTTTTTTTTTCCTTCTCTCTCTTTTTATCAAACCATCTGGGTGAAACGTGGTGGTCCTTGCCGAATAATACGGCCTTGGCCTTCCCAGGGTTTTGTTAAAGCTCCGGCTCCGTACAAAGATTGCCTGGCCGAAGCATCTGGGAGCCCGCTTGGTCTTTTTTTTTTTCTTCTTTTTGAACCTTCTTTCTTTCAGGCTAGACAGCATTCTTCGCTTCGCTACGCCAGCATGCTTCCAACAACTATTCTCAACACTAGTAGAGACTGGGAAGAGGTCAAACCCAACTATGACCCAGAATTGACCAAGGACTCAAAGGGTTATACCATTTGGAAGGCACCTAGCTACATGCCTAAACATAAGAGAGCTCTTGGCCGCCTTCTAAATGTTATTCTCAAATTGCCCAATGCCTTTTCAGTGCCGGACAATCTGCGGCCAACGGCATATCTAGATGGCCTTCGAGGTTTCGCGGCCTTTCTCGTCTACTGGCATCACCATGAGTTGTGGGTCCATGGCTGGACAAAACAAAATGACATTTTCGAAAATGGATTCGGTTACGACGGCAAATATTACATGGCCACATTTCCTGTAATTCGAAACTTCTTTACCGGTGGACACTATGCTGTCTCAACGTTTTTCGTCATCTCAGGCTATGTCCTCTCCCTGAAACCATTGAGCCTTATACAGACGGGTGAGCATATGAAGCTGGGAGATAACCTTGCATCAGCCTTCTTTAGACGATGGCCACGACTCTATATCCCGTTAATTGTGGTCATGTTCATATACGCCACGCTGTGGCATATACTTGGCATATGGGTGAATGGAATCAAGCAGGCAGGGAACTGGGGAGATGAGATCTGGTCCTTTTATGCCGAATTCAAGAACTTTAGTTTTGTCTTCAAGGAAGGGGGTGATCCTTGGTTCAGCTATAACGTCCACCTCTGGTCTATTCCAGTCGAGTTCAAGGGCTCCATGATCGTCTACGCATCGCACCTTGCTTTATCCAGATGCACACGAGTGGCACGTCTCTGGTGCGAAGTATTTCTAATTGTCTACTTCATATTTATCGCAGATGGCTGGTATTGTGCCATGTTCTGCACCGGCATGTTACTTTGTGATCTAGACATGCTTGCGAAGAAAGACGAGCTTCCATATTTTCTAGCTCGTCTCGAGCCGATCAAAGACTTTATCTTTTACCACTTGTTTGCCATCAGCTTATTCTTAGGCGGAATCCCTAGCCAAAACAGGGACGTTGAGAACTTGAAGAAAAGCCGTGGCTGGTACTATCTGGCGTGGTTCAAACCTCAAGCCGTTTTCGACTACAAGTGGTTCTATCTCTGGTTGGCGGCCACCTTCTTGGTCGCGTCCATACCACGTATTCCTTGGCTAAAAAGATTCTTTGAGACGAAATTTTGCCAACACCTAGGCCGCATTTCTTTCGCGCTCTACATGGTTCATGGCCCTGTGCTATCGACAATTGGAGACCGACTCTACGCAGCCGTTGGCTGGAAGGCAGACGATCATTTACAGCATATTCCGCATTGGGTGGACAAATTTCATCTACCCAAAAGTGGACCGCTTGGACTGGAGGTTTCTTTCCTTGTCCCCCATTTGATCTTGTTACCCCTGACTCTAGCGCTGGCAGAGGCTGTCACAAGATGGGTGGACGCGCCCAGTGTGAGATTTGCTTCGTGGCTATACCGAAAGACATTGGCAGTGGGTAGCGCAGAGCCAGTGCTAGGGAAGCAGGCAAAAGCATGATTGGACTATGAGATTAAATTACTCGAGTAATTTCTCTTAATGTTATTGTATTTTATGTTATTTTCTGGGCGAAGGATTTTATGACAACCAATTGTTCCTACAGAAATACATGTAGGACCTGGGATCGGGATATTTTATTATTGCACTGAGACGGATGGTATCACATACTAAGGCACTTAGAACTAGATAGAACAATTTGGCGTACGAGGAGTTACAGTAACTACAAAGAGACAACCCAACGAAGACATGGGACATAATTAATGTCACTTTGATTAATTAAGTTAATTAAGTACTTGTGCCTATTTTGCCGGCCCATCTAATTGGTGTTTTTTTTTTCCTTCTCCTATTTGGGTGTCACGATTTCACCACTTGTAGGGAATAGCTAGTCAGGCTTCTTTATCGTGCACCAGCCCCCCTTGGCTATATTTTAAATTTGCATCCTCAAGAGATGGAAACCCACGTTTTTGTTGCAACTTGTTGACAGCTTATTCTAGTAAATGGCGGATGTGGCTGCTACTAAGAGTTGCTTATACTTGTATGAGACGCCACGTTCAACAACAAGGATTTTGATCTCGCTAATTAACCCCCCCATCTATCGAGGAACAAGAGAGACAAGGCAATGAGCAGTTCCCCATCGTCATAATGTCATCACGTGGGGGAGGCTTTTTTTCTCTCTTTTCTTTTCTTTTCTTTTCTTTTCTTTTCTTTTCTTTTCTTTTCTTTTCTTTTCTTTTCTTTTCTTCTTCTTTATCCCCCTTTTTACAAAGAGGCACGGATATACGGGGGAAGAAGCTCAATAAGATGTTGTTTTGCAAACGGCCATTTGCCCTGAAGCAGCCTAAAGCCAATTCTCTATACCCCACCAACTAACTACGGCTTTACTGGGCTCTGTCGATCTTTGATCTGCAGGTTTGGGAGTACCAAAGGGAATATATTACCTTTGGTACTACTACTTAGTATCGCTAATTATCTATAGTAAGAGTACAACAAGTAAGTACCTACTCCGTACAGTCCCATGCCTTTTAGACATTATAGTATCCGTGCCTATTCTTAAGCGGACGCGCGCTACTCGTAATATGTGGAGGTGGGACATATCGCTGATGAAGACCTTGTACTTGTACAGTTACTATGGGGGATCCCATGAAAAGCCGAAATTGCATTTTCCCTCGGCTTTGCATATGATTTTTTGTTGTTTGTCTCTATTTCTTGATTTTCTAAGACAATTTTTCTCATCATCCTTGCCTCCCCGCTTAGACAAGTGTCTCGGAGCTATATACGGAGTATATCGTATTATAAATATACAAGAACAAGAGGACGCTGTAGCAATCAGAACACCAGGTTGCCAAGATACCAGGCTAGGCTACCCAGCAAGTCCAATGGCAAGGCCCGACAACCCTCACTCATGGCTCATGGCTCATGGCTCAAGGCTCAATGTACTGTAAACCTACGGAGTCTGGATTTGGATGAAAGCGTCATGTCCACTGTGTCTGCATGTTTTACCCATGCTTATCAAACCAGGTAGAGACATGATACAGTACAATGTCTAGGGATGTGCCTCGTACTATATGGAGTGCTCCGTACTAGTAGTTGTAATGCTGCAAAAGGAAGACTCCGGCGATGCAATGCAACATACCGGCAACGGTAGCCCCGGCTCTTACATCATTGCCCTTGAACTGCAATTCTGAGGGCTGCATACTTGTACTGTACAAGTAGTTATTCTAAATACGGCTTTCAGCGCTGCCAGTATTAGCCACCCATCATTTCATGGTGGTCCGCTAGCCGGGCTCCAAGCAACAAAGAGCCTTCTGCCTACTCACCACCCCAACCATTTGCCATTAAACCCTGCAGCTTGGAATTTTTCAGCTTTCATTGTATTCTTCATCGCTCAACCTGAATTTTGGCTTGCATTCAAAACTCTACCCGAAAATCTATTGGCCATCTACCCCGGCTGCTACAGAGTTGCAAGTACTTACTTGTACAAGTACCAACTCTGTAGAGCAAGTAATCCGCTGGCCTTAACAAGGTCCAGCCTACCCTAGTCATTTTGTCTTGATATCATATTCATCTCATCTCTGTTATCTCTATGTATGGTGTTGCATTCGGTGATTACGCTATTGTAGCGTCAATTTAGGCATCATCCAGCCTCACATTGGCAAATATCTATCTAATTGGACCGCAGTAACTACCTAGGTACCTACATACCTTGCTGGGCTGTAGCTATCATTGGCCGCGTTCAAATCACTGGTGGCCTGAGAGTATCACCAGCTTCAATTCTCCCATCACAGGACCGGTTTACAGTTCCCCCCATGCACAAGTGGCAAGCTTTCACCAAGACAAACTTGTCACTGTCGTTTCCTACTGGGATTGTCCTAGCGACTTACTTTCTGCGGTGCTCCCTGTAGACAGTCATACCTACATACTAGTACTTGCACAGATATCTACGTTAACTCCGCTAACACCAAGTGAGGAAACTCTCCCCTGTCAGCTAGCACTCATATTATACTCTAAATCAACAACTTGCGTCACGCGGTACATAGAGGCTGGCTATCGGCTGTAAGAACCCTCATCATGTTCGCAAGAGATCTTAAGCGCCTATTGTTCGTTGTGGTGCCTTTTCTCGTTATTATATACACTAGTTTCCGCTTTTATACGCTGGCGACAACAAGTCCGTCTGAACGGGTCCATCCCGTCGTCGACAAGTTCGAGCCCGGCGGCCAGGAGAAAGGGGATACTATCAATGGGGCCCATGGACAAGAGGAGGCATCAATAGGGTTTGGAAACCCTGGAGAGATTGAAAACCCTCCATCGGAAGAGGCTGCGGACAATGCTCCAGTAGCAAGTTCTCCGCTGCCAGATACTCACCCAGAGAGTAATCCTTTCCTTCCTAATGTTCAAATCTCTTACCAAGAGATCTTCTCAACCTCAACTGTGGATAAAAAATACTTTTCCATTGACTTTGCTGGTGACCATAATGGCATGAATCCCAACATCATACCTCATCCTACTCTAGAGAATACTTGGATAGTGGTAGCGCAGCTGGCACGGGGGGCAGACGAGCAAACGGCTTACTTCACAGAACTTGTCTGCAACGCTGTCTTCCAAGATGGTGAATTACGATGCCTACAGCCTCCACATGCGCTCCCCGTTGTGCCAACAAAAGGTGAAAAGTGCGAAGGCGACTTGGCCTTCTTCAGCTTCAATGTCGGCCCTCACGATGCCCGTGTTCTTTACGGACCGGAAAATCCGTACATTGTATATGGATCGAATTCTCAGTTCACATGCTTTGGCCAGTTTATTCAGGACTTCCGCGAGCTTGTTGATTGGAGCGGCCAAGAAGCTGGATCTCAAGATTTCCTCACAGGTACAGAATTGCAGCGACCATTACCATGGAGTGCCGTGGAGAAGAATTGGTTCCCTTTCTGGGACCCTGCTGGTCAAATGTATATTCATTACGATGTGGCGCCAAAGAGGGTCTTTGCTCAAGTCAACAAGGATGGCTCTGTCAGTGACAACTTAGCCATCTTCTCCGAAGCCCAAGATGAAAAATGTATTGCAAAATATATGCCTAAGCTTCCCGATACTCTCGAGTCGATCCACCAAGCGACCAACTCGCTCAAGGTTACCATGTGCAAGCGGACAGATGCCATCTGCATTGCCAATGAAAGCAACACCTTTATTTTTACCATTTGGCAGCACAAAACTTTTTACAACTTCCATGCCGTCTATGAGCCGTATGTGATGCTTTTTCAAGAGCAGCCACCTTTCGCAATACACGCCATGTCGAAGCGGCCTATTTGGATTCATGGTCGAGAGCAACAACTAGACCGCGGCACTTCAGACATGTTTTATCTCACGTCCATTGCCTGGAAGAGCTCCAATATTACCTATCACGGATATTTAGATGACCAACTTTTCATTGGATTTGGCATTGAGGATAAGGCATCAGGGGCCATTGATGTCACGGCGGAAGAGTTATTATCTGGTCTTGGGCTTTGCAGCGAGGTACAAGACAATGATTCATTAGGAAACGAGGCATAAGGCATAGTATACCCATTAAAGGTGCCTTCGAATGCCTCTCTATTTTTTTTTTTTTTTTTTTTTTTTTTTTTTTTTTTTTTTTTTTTTTTTTTTTAATTATTTTCTTATACATCTTTTTCTTACTTTAGGTGTACTGGTACCTCAACCCCTTAAACGAGGCTCACGAAGAGACGAATTAAACTTAATATTATTATTTTTTTTAAAAAAAAGGGCTGCATTCGTCGAACATGGCTATTGTTCTATTAGTTATGAATGTTTCTTTAAACTCAATTGCATTCATGTGAAAAAGGGGAAGCAATAGAACTTCCTCCCTAGGTACGTATCTTCATGCCCCTCAAAGGGGGGTAAAATCAGTATAAACTGCGCCACTCTTTTCCCCTTTTTGCCTATCAAGTCACAAGCTTTTTGGAGTGGCTTTGCAGTGACGAACTTGTTCTTATCAGTTCGCTGAGGCTGTGCATTCTCCAAAAACAACCTATCCTTTAGAGCTCTGCTGGCATTACGACACGACGCCGCATTTTCCCCCATTCCACATGTGAATTGAAGCTTGAGATCGGAAACAGCTGAACCATTACGAAAAGTAACAAAAAGAATTTGAAAAAAGTTTTGCTATTGCGGAGTCGTTTCGATCGTATCAGTGCTCTGTGTGTGTGTGTGTGAGTGTGTGTGATTATAGCTATTCGCAGCAATGGCGCACCTGGCGGCAGCCAAGCTGCCCTATCGCGACATCAACTTCAAGGTTACCAGCGATGCCTATACGTTTACGTCACCTTCGTCTCCCGATGCACCATCGTTAGTGATTGATCGTCCGATGGGGGATATTCGGTTAGTACAGGGCGGATTCAATTCAACCAAGCGCGCGTCGCGTGTTTCCAGCATTTCCGGCATTCTAGGTATCATCCAGCTTCCACTAGGTCAGTACTTCGCAAGCTTAGACTGTATCATATTCTTGCATCTTTTTATTAATTATATGATACAGACAAGTATGTCATCATCATCAATAAAGCCCAGCCTATGGGCAGGCTTAAGGGGCAGATGGTCTATAAAATTATTTCAACCGAGATTCTCCCCATGCGCGAGCGGCAGATCCACGACCCGGACGAAGATACCTTCATAAACCTTCTCAAGACGTTCTTAGCTCAGGCACCCATGTACTTTTCTTACTCTACCGATCTAACAAACTCGATTCAACGTCAATCCCAAGCCGATACCTCTCGACCCCTTTGGCTTCGGACGGATGACCGCTTCTTTTTCAACAAGCACCTGCAGTCGGACCTGATCAAGTTCCGAACCGCAGGATCGCGCAGCCAGCCTGGCTCTCAGCCTGCTGTCGACCCCTATATTCTTCCTTGCATGTTTGGAATGCTCGAGATCAAGCAAACCAAGTTCAAGGGGACCCCCTTGACTATCATTTTGATTTCTCGACGGTCACGATATCGCGGCGGAACTCGGTTCTTTACCCGAGGTGTGGATGATGAAGGTCATGTTGCCAATTACAACGAGACGGAGCAGATTATCATTCTCAATGATAGTAGCACAGGGCTAGGAGGATTTGCCGGTAGCAGTGATATGCAGAGTGGCAAGTTTGGCACGTCGACAAGCCAAGAGGTGCAGATCCTGTCCTACGTCCAAACTCGCGGTAGTGTGCCGACGTTCTGGTCCGAGATTAATAACCTGAAATACACACCAAAAATCCAAGTACGTAGTACTGATGCCGCTCTCGCTGCTTCGGCAAAACACTTTGAAGAGCAGATCCGCATTTACGGGGACAACTACCTCATCAACTTGGTCAACCATAAAGGACGAGAGTCCAAGGTTAAGGAATCTTACGAGCAGATGGCCAAGGCTCTTGTCTCAATGCCCAAGGAGAGGCGAGAAGCCGATCGTCTTACCGACGAGAAATTCACAACCATCCAGCCGGGTTCGAGCCGCCAGCAGCTTGATCGCATTCATTATGTTTATTTTGATTACCACAGCGAGACAAAAGGCATGCAGATGCACAAAGCTTATGCTATAGTGGATAGGCTCCGGGAAGCTATTGATGCGCAAGGTTACTTCCGAGGCGTCGACATGCCAGCAAACAACAATGGTAGGATCGAAGCTCGCAGCTTGCAAACCAGCGTCATGCGCACAAACTGCATGGATTGCCTCGATCGTACCAATGTTGTCCAGAGCATATTCGCTCGCCACATGCTTGATCGCATGTTGGAAGACGCTGGCCTTCTTGCAAAGGGCTCGTCGTTCCGCAACGAAGACGCCGAGTTTGAAGTCCTCTTCCGCAACATCTGGGCCGACAATGCCGATGTCGTGTCCACAGCCTACTCTGGAACTGGTGCTATGAAGACCGATGTCACTAGAACTGGGAAGCGCACCAAGATGGGAGCGCTACAAGATGGTCGTATCGGTGTTACGCGATACTATCTTAACAACTTCCTTGATGGCCCTCGACAGGATGCTTACGATTTATTCCTTGGAGTCTATCAACCTGGGGAAACCAACATTGGTACCAACCTCATATTTGGGGACAGACGACCGGTTCTAATTCAGGCTATTCCGTATATCCTAGCTTTCAGCGTCTTCATCGTTCTAGTGGGCATCTTCACCAGGCGGCCTCCCAATGCGAGCGTTATTCCTATGCGGCTCTTCATCCTCTTCTGGACCAGCGTGGCGGCCTGGTGCTTCCACTTTGTCTGGACTCACGGCATGCTCTATGTAAGTAATTGTCCTTTCTTTTTCCCCCTTTCTTGGTCAAAGTAGAGACTAACTTTTGCAGGTAAATTGGCCTCGTCTTAACCCCCTGTCTTACGCTGTGGATGGCTATACCGATCATATCGCCAAGGCGAGAAAAGATGCAGTCATTGGGTCACTCGTCGCAAGACATGAACGCGGCTTAAGTAACGCTCGTTTCATCAATGCTGAAGAGGGTAAAAAGAGAATCGAATAGATGTACTACTGCATATCTTGGGGATCATCCTACAGGCATCTGTTGTCATTCCCTCTGTTCCCCCTTTTTTTGTCCCCCCCCTTTCTTGTTTCCCCCTTTCTTGTTCCCTTCGTCACTGTTAGACTTTTTGCTTGCAGAATGCAGTGTTATTACATGTAATCATATCTTTTGTCCCATCCTAACAACCGCTGAGGATATTTTTTGTAGTCAAAACCTTTCTTTCTTTCTTTCTTTCTTTCTTTCTTCTTCACTTATTCCTTTGATTTACTCTACAAAGCAGCCGTGCGCACTACACTAAATGAAAAAGTTTTTACGGCCCTCCAGATAGATAGATAAAGCCAGTACTTGGTAAACATAAAATAAAAAGAGTTGTCAGGAGGACACAAAAAAGAAATGATCAAAGTCAATATTATTTTTTGTTTAATTTTTTTTTTTTTTTTTTTTTTTTTAAAAAAAAAAAAAGAAAAAATTGTCGCGATCAATTGAATGGCGTCGTTATTTTTGCTTATCTGTATGAGAGGCATGGGAGGCGCAGTTGGAGCTGCACTGTTGAGTTCACCATATTGTGCTGCTAAGTTTAGCGTCAGATTAATGATATCTAATTAATACAGGTATAGAACTTATTATGTACTGAATACTTACTTTAAATATCATGATACTCTATACTTGAGCCTCTCTGGCGAAGACTGTAAACAAGGCAATGACCATCCATCGTATGAAAGAAGATGACGATGCTAATAGGACCTCACATCTTCCTTTCTAGAAGAGAAGTGGCCGCGAGAGGTATGACGGACCACCTAATAATAGATTGCATTAAAAATGCGAAAGTGAATAGAGAAAAAGAAAACAAAAGAAATAGATATAGTAATAATAGTTCTATCAGAATTTTATGAAGGGAGTCAGCGAAACTTGAAACACCACGTGTTGGAGTCAAAAATGAGCACTTTTATTATTAGCAGCATTAGTGACTGCGTTTACCAACACGCTCGCGCTAATCACACGAAGAAATTCGGTGCATGTTCAGCTGCTATCCAGAATTGCGAGGTCAGCCAAGATGTCATCGTCCATAAAGGAGGGTCATTGTTTTGTATTAGCGTTTAGGTGACAAATGAAGGCTCGTTGCTGCTGACTTCTCTCACCATCTTTTGCTTCTATCTTAATGCGTTCGGCCCTACTACGAGTGATCAACAGGCACGCCGAGGCGCACCTTACCAAAAGCGTAGAGAGCCCCGGGAGAATTTCATGCAGGGCTACCGCTCCGATTGACAAAACGGGGAGTGGTAATACTCTGCTTAGTATTAGCTGAGCTAAATGTGAGCAGTGGTAATGGCAGGGGTGAGCTAGATGCGATGGCGGCACAAAGCAGAGTCCACAAGATAAGCTAAATGTTGGGAATTGTTGCAAATCCTCCCCAGAATAGGGCATCAGTTCCTCTAAAAAAAACTCACGAGTTTCTGCGCCATCATTAGGTCCATCATTTGAAGCTAGAATCTTTGCGACTTTCCTATCTAGACATGATTCTGATCATGTAAGTCATGTAAGCGCGCTCACCTGTTCATCAGACGGCCAAACTCAAGGAGTTTAATGGTGTCGCTGTTGCTTTGAATGCGAGGATGGACAGCTGGTCACGATGATATCCTGATATGCGGCACTCTTATGCGCGGTTTGACTCATACGAAACACTCTGTACTCTAGATACTTACCTTACCTAAGCGTACGTGGACGCAGTTTGCTATTGTGCCATCAAAGCGTAAGAAGCGCTTAAAAGCAGCTGACCACCCAGATCACAGAGAGTAGGGGTTACGTGTATATCACACTGTGCATTTCAACCTACCTAATTCAGCAATTTGTTCAGTTTCAGAGGGCCTTGATTGAATGGAAACACCTTGGATTTCGGCAGTCAAGTCCGTAGCGCAGTTTCACCCATAAGCGCCCCTCGGGTTAGCCTTGGGTCGTCCAATGGCTCCGGATCGCGACAGACCTACAGGTGCACGAGCTATGAGAGATCGCAGATCTTAACTTCCATAACAGGTGCCATCGGTTAAGCCTTGCAGGTCATTACCGCGATAGGAAGCCAGTTCAAGATGTGTGAATGGAGTGGTTCAATCCCTCGATAGACGTACTACCGGGTATTACTCCAATATGGATTATAGAATTGAAGTGAAGGCATATTAGCAGGAGTGTCACTAGGTGAAAAAAATTGTTTAGCGCTCAGCCTATTGCAAGCGGGTTTGGCATAAGGGAAGGCTAGCACGTTAGAAATAGTAAGACGATGGTTTGCACATTATAATAGTATGGGATTTCTCGCGACAAATATTACTGCTTTATCCACATTATCCTCAGCAAATTAGCGACAATCAAGATCAAACTATGATTCTCTACCCTATTTATTAGTGCCATTCTGTTCTAAGCCTGTAATATTAATTCATCTTGTCTTGTCAGCAGCATCCCAAAGCGACCTTCCACTACAATAAGGTCAGTCAGACGGAGGGCGATGATCACAACTCAAAATGGCTATTGTAATGTCGGAGGGAGTTCATTCAGGAACGTAACATCTGTTAACCTGGGGTCATATCCACTTGGTAGTCGAAAGTGGCATCACCACCAGTGAGGAAGCCAACAGACGACCACAGAATGCAAGGTATAGATGAGAACTTGGTCTGCCAAAGAGTAAGGCATCTCTTCCACGTGGTATCTGGTATACTCGGCGGCAGGAAGCCATACACGGAAACCCCCCCACTCCCCACTGATTGTTACATTTCTTTGTATTTCGTAAGTCACAGTAATGTTTAGTGCTTCTCTGTAGTGGGAGGGCTATCTCTCAAGCTGATGAAGCAGTGGGTTAGCTTCTGAGACCTCCTGCAAAGCCAGAAACATAAATATAGCTTGAACTACCTCCCTTCTCATTTTTCTTTTTCTCTCACTCTTCACTCACCAACGAGCCTTTCAATTCACAGTCCTTTCCTTCCAACAAAAAGGTCCTTGACGGATCTAATTCATTCTCTTTTCGAAGCTTGCTGTTCTTTAAAGTCACTTTTTGACCCTCTCCAAGTATATATTCATACACCTCGACCTTAAGTCATCAATACATATCCAAATATCAAGATGCTCTTCTCTGCGGCTCTTACCGGTCTCATGGCCACCGCGGCCTTTGCCGCTCCCCACCGCCGTCAGAATACTGGCCAAAATGTCGTCTACTGGGGCCAGAATGGCGGCAACACTGTTGAGAACAATGACCTGAGCACCTACTGTACCTCAGCCTCCGGCATCGAC
Organism: Trichoderma oligosporum; assembly: GCA_015266385.1. NCBI lineage: Eukaryota > Fungi > Ascomycota > Sordariomycetes > Hypocreales > Hypocreaceae > Trichoderma > Trichoderma oligosporum. The sequence continues at coordinate 32,706 of JACBYL010000249.1, read as the reverse complement.
ATCATCGTCCTCGCCTTCCTCTTTGAGTACGGCAATGGAATCACTGTTCCTTCAGGAACCATTGGACAAAGCTGCTCGATCGATACCTCTGGAAACCCGAGCAACTGTGACGCTCTCAGCTCTGCCATTGCCACCTGCAAGTCCAACGGCGTCAAGATTATCCTCTCTCTTGGAGGAGAGGTCGGAGCCTACTCCCTCAGCTCTAAAAAGGAGGCTGAGACCATTGGCCAGAACCTCTGGGATGCCTACGGTGGAGGTTCTGGCTCGGTTCCTCGCCCATTCGGTAACAACACTGTCGACGGTTGGGATTTCGATATTGAGGCCAGCAGCGGCAACCAGTACTACCAGTATATTATCAGCACTCTGCGCTCCAACTTCAACACTGGTGAATTTTTCATTACAGGGGCCCCGCAGTGCCCAATCCCCGAGCCCAACATGCAGCAAATCATCACTACCTCCCAATTCGATTACCTCTGGGTTCAGTTCTATAACAACCCGGGTTGCAGCACGAATGGCGCCATCAATTTCGATGACTGGGTCAGCAACGTTGCCAACACTCCCTCATCTTCAGCTAAGATATTTATTGGAGTTCCCGCTTCACCTCTTGGTGCGACAGGTACTGAATCCGGTGCTCAATATTACCTTAAACCCTCAGCTCTTAACACCCTAGTTGGCAAATTCAACACAAACCCTGCTTTCGGTGGTGTTATGATGTGGAGTGCTGGCTTCTCTGACGCCAACATCAACAAAGGATGTACCTACGCTCAAGAGGCTAAGAAGATCCTGACTTCAGGCCAGATCTGCTAAATGTAGAGGCAGCAACCTCATTCAGCTCTTATAAAGAGCAAACACTCTTCGAAGAGGACTACTCATTTTTTTTTACTGTTTATACTTCTTTTCAATCATGTACTTACTTTCATGCTCGCTGGTAGAGAGGACATACATATATATGTGTGTATATATAGATAGTTGATGAACTAAATGACAAGCTATCTCTCAAAAAGCTTCTAAAATAGTGATGAAGCTTCCATGTTCGCATACCCAAAGCATATTTTGTAAAGTCTTGATTTGGATACTATTTACGCAAGTAAGATGGACTATATAGTACCTGCTTTGCGAACTATAATAGTATGTTCGTTAGTTAAAAAGACGGAGACCTTTATGTTATTAACCTAGACGTAATATATCAAAGGCTGGTTAGTCTTGTTTATATGAATGCACTTACAGAGAGAAGAATGTAATTAATGCTAATAATTATTATTACGCTAAGCTTTATAATTGCAACCGCACTAGATCAGTTAGAAGGGGCGTAGCCCATACATTACTTACATTTTGTCTTTTGTATTTCCTACACTAATTACATTCGAATAAAAATGTTGGATAAATACAATTCGCACACCTATTAAAATTTTTGCTCAAGGCCTCTATTAAGGACCTTAAATATGCATATATAGGTATTAAGTTAGAAGATATTAATAATGAACTGGTTTTAAATTTTATGGCTAAAGCCACTTTATAAATAGCTAACTTAGGTTTAGTATACCGAATATGCATTTTTCACTACCTGGAATCCGCGCCAGTATACTGTTGAGCTAAGGAGGCCCTCTTTATAGAAGTGACTCTTGAGAATATCAATTAGCAAGGGAAATTTTAGGATAGTTGAAAATAATAATGGTATACTGGCTTAGATTTATGAATGATGCCTTGCTTGAACCCTTGGGAGTTAGTGTCTCCTAGAGGGATATGCTCCTAAGTTTCAAATATGGGAGTGCTCCAGCGGGAAACTGAGCCTCTCACAGTCTTATTTTGAAGCTTTCTCCCTTATTAACCGTGGACCCTGTGCCAAAATATGCGAATTATTTATAATAATTGCTATAAGACGTATTGAAGACGCTTGTACATCGACAGAGGCATCTGGTGCATCAGATAATTACCTTAAGTCTATGGCAGTAACTTATGTATAAGTCAAGATAACTTTTCTTTTATCGGATGAGCTTGATCTAACTAGATGACCTTTATCGAATTGGGAATTGGGTGAATTTGACATGTTGGGTGACCTTGATCTATTATCTCCATAGGACGGTTGTCTACGATACTTCTAAATTCCCTCCAGCCATATCTAAATAAATAGCATTAAATGAAGCACTTTACTCGTACGGGTATTAAATACATCTTTTTTTCCTAAACCTCTATTTCGTTTTATTCTAGGATACCGAGATACTAAGCCGTAAGAGGGTTAGTACCTAGAAGCGAGTGGCACTATAGAGATCAATTTCTCAATATGTGGAGGTGTCGCTTGAGTGATTATATGAAATTGGGGACGCATAATGTCGGATCTGACAAGCTCAATGAGAGAGGGGTACATCATCTTAGATAGCTATCTTATATCAAACCTCGATCCAGTCAAGGGCTATTACAAATCTCTATCCACCACGTCCTCTAAAATAGTTTCATTCCTGGCTTCAGCAGCTTTTCGAGCCAACTTAAGCTTCCTAGTCTCCCTTTCTGTCTGCCGTGTGACCCACCATGTAATAGCAGTAACAACCATACACAACGCTACCAAACTCATAGCCACCGCGAATGGTACGGTATAATGAGGTGCATACTTGCTGCGGAAGATTTGTGGACCTATAGCCCCGCCGATCTGTCCGTAGGAATTTACGAAACCAATCGAGAATGCAGAACCAGTCGCTCTACTCGTGGTTTGGACTCGCCATGGCCACATCAGAGGGTACCATGCAGCAGCAAAAGCGTTACCTATCAGCGTTGCAGTGTAAACTCCAGCATTGTTTGGATACGCAACTAGGACTGCATAACAGGCAATTATGATCAATAAGCATCCCAGTGGGTACAATGGTCTAGCGAATCTGCCATTGTCAGCCCATACGCCGGAAACGCCAATTACAATTAGGGAAGTAGCCGTGATGGGTAGGTTAAGAATTTGGGCGGTAGCGATATTTCTATTTCTGCATGTTAGTTACTCTATACATGTAGTATATTAGAATGAGTGTTCTGTGGTGGATTGTCTCACGTGAAGCCCAAATTCGCAATAACAGTAGACTGATAGAAGCGCACGCCATTGGTTCCGATGGTATAAATGGCCCAGATTAGAGTAAACAGCCAAAGTCGCACATCTTTTAGAGATTCAACGATTTCGCTAAATTTGAAGTTTTGCTCTTTAGCTCGAGGAGCATTGGAGGGTAGCCGAGCTTGTATGAAAGCTTTTTCTCGATCTGTGAGCCACTTGGCAGTTTCTGGGACTATATAATGCGTTAATTCAGCATTGAGCCTTAAGGATAGGGATAAAACTCACAATCCGGGAGAAAGAACCATACTAAGACTCCAAATAAAACAGTTGTAGCTCCTTCTGTGAGGAACAACCTGTGCAGGCTCAGTAACCCAGAATTTTTAACGTCTCGTTATAATCATCTTACCATTGCCACCCTGAAAGCCCATGTGCTCCGGACGCATGGTCAAATGCAAAAGCCAGAAGGCCACCAAAAATCCCAGACATGTTACCACAGATATCTGAATACCCGTAAGTTCAAAACTGTAAAGGAACGGCACTTGTCACAAACTCACAAAAGTACAATAATCTCAAAGACATCTCATCCGGCCGATACCAGTAGCACATTTGCAGGAGAATTCCTGCAAATTGTCCTGACTCTGCCTTAAAAGACATAGTAATAACTCAGTTATACATACAGATATATATGCATACGAAGGAAGCAATAACTTACAAGACCGAGAAGGAATCTTGTGGCATACAGACCACCCTTGTTGTGTACGGCGGCGTGTAACATGAGGCAAACTCCCCATGTAATTATGATCCGCGATTGCCACTTAGAGGGCGTAAAGTATTTCAGCAGCAAGTTAGATGGCGCCTCGCCAACAATATATGGAATCTATCCCACAGTTAGGAGTCAATGTTATCGCAGAAGATAGAGGTATTGTTTGATTTTAGCATACATAGTATAGTACATTTACTAAATTGTATTCGTCTGACGTCATGCCTAGCTGAGTTAAGATGTTTTCATGGCTCCCCTGGTTCATGATTCGAGCATTTGAGACCTAATCGAAAGTTATAGCTTTAGACCATAGTATGAAGAACATGGCAGCTTACCTACGTTGTCGGAATCTAAATTCTTAAACATAAAAATAAGTGAACACAAGGGCATCAGATGCCAATCCACACGTCTGAGTAGTTTCTTTTCCTCTTCAGCCGTAAGAAGCGTTCGCGCGGCCATAAGATCCTCTTCGAAGCCATCGATGCTTTCATCTACCGGGAGATGCGAAATCGTTTCTCCCCTTTTTACATAGTGAACGGCAGTGCTTTCACCTGGTTGGGACGTAACTGCGATGGTTTGAATCTCTTCATCTGAACCTTTGCTGCTTGTCATTTTGACTTATTGAAGAAAAAGTAGTGACCAGCTTGGTCGAGCAGCACAACAAGTTGATGCTGCGCACAATTATTTTTCTATCTTGACTATTTACCATTTTAAAAAGTTACAAAGGCCGTCCAACTTGGATTAAAGAGTGGCACCAACGATCATGCCATGGTAACCCTGTAAGCACGCATTGCAGAATTGCTCCGCAACTTGGCTATCAAACAGCTCGCTATCAGTATAGTCAAGCCATACTCGGCACTATTTTGACGCATTATCTCTTAATAAGCATAGAAATTGAGATATACGAATGTTATATCCGGGGCTTCTATAAATTTTGCGCCCGCAGCTGTCAGATCAAGACCGGTAGTTAAAGATGGAGAGGGGTTGGAGTAGACAAGCTCGCCATCATCGTGCATGATCACGCAAGGGAACTATGATTTCACGTAGGTCAAACAAGAGCTGGGATAGGCCACAGGTCGTATTTAACCATAATTTACGGAACCCGATTGATTGGCAGCGTGCCTATCATTAGTCACCAAAAAGCCGCAGAAATTGATGTCTAGGATCATATAAAGGTACTTGAAAGCTTCTGCAGGCATGTGCATTATTGTAGTGTTTGACTATCGTGATTTGAAAATTGCACTATACAAATTGATAAGTTGACCCGAAATTTTGAAGATGGCGGCCGTAGCAGATTTCTCACTGAAATCTAATGAGGTCCCTACATATCATCAAATACCGGAGACAGCTCATGAGCGTATGATAACTTGGACTATGCCCCTGCTGAGAGAAGAAGAATTCCTACTTACTTGTAACTTATAAAAGTGGATTGGGCCGATTTGGTTACTCTAGATCTGGCTCAATTCGAGAGGCCTGGGGGTAAAGAACGTCTTGCAAAGCAGCTTCACGAAGCTATCCAGAAAATCGGCAAGTTTAGCTCAACTGAAACACTATTCATATCAACACTAATCTTTAGCAAAGGGTTCTTTTACATTACCAATTTCGGGTTGAGCCAAGAAGAAGTTGACCGCCAATTCGCTATTGGAAAGGAAGTATTCAAGTTGCCGACTGAGGAAAAGCTAAAGTATCGCGCCGACCTAGAGAACGGCGGATATAATGGCTACAAGCCTTTGGGTCTTCGAGTAGGAGCTGTTCATCCGTTGTTTTTCAGTGGTGGCTGACTTATCGTGAAGGAAGTTCGCCCTGGGATTTACGATAACACGGAAATCTTTAATATTCCCAAATTCACACATGAGTATGATCGCCCTCAGCCAGAGATTGTGAACCAAAACCGTGCCGAAATTGAACATTTTGCGCGTTATATCCACGACCATATCGTTAGAAAGCTCCTGATTCTCTGCGCTATCATCTTAGAGCTGCCGGAAGACTATTTCCTGGCTTGTCATCGATATGATGAGAAGAGCGACTGCCATTTGCGGTACATGAAATACCATCATCGCACAGAAGAAGAGAACCAAAACCTTGAAAACATCTGGGTAAAGGGCCACACAGATTTTGGAAGTCTTACTCTTCTCTTTCGGCAGCCTGTAGCAGCGCTTCAAGTACGGACCCCCGAGGGAATTTGGAAATGGGTTAAACCATATCCGGAGAGTATTACCGTCAATCTAGCCGACTCGCTCGAGTTTTTAACAAACGGCTACTTGAAGAGTAGTATCCACCGAGTTGTCGCGCCGCCTCCTGATCAGCGAGAGGTGGATAGACTTGGGGTTCTTTATTTCGTTAGGCCTGAAGATAATGTAGAGCTGCGACCAGTAGTGAGCACGGTGCTTGAACGACTCGGCTATAACAAAACTACTGACTCGAGTGCAGTGGGAATTACAGCTGGTGAATGGGTGAAAGCCAGGGTAGCCAAAGGGGCTACTAAAAATGAGCCTAGGAGCCAAGTTGAGGAGCAGGTCATTGTAGGCGGCAAAACTGTCAAGTACTATGATTAAAAGCCTCACGGCAGTATCTAACAAGAGCTTATTTGACATTTAATTCAAGCTAAACATCATCATTAATGTATTTGTCATAGACTTGCGCATAAAATTTCTTTCCATTGGTCCGGTGGCTCCGAACCTTGGTTCTCAGCTGGCTCTCTCCCCAAGTACTGTATTTCCCTTGTAAGAATGGGGAATCCATTGCCTGACCTTCTCTTGATTCAAGGCCTACTTCTGATCCAAAGGTAGCGAAATGATTTTGTAAAGCATCAAGAATCTCACTCTTGGTTAAATCTCGTCGTACACCTTGAAAGAATGGAACGCTGAATCTCTCATTAGAGGTTGAAAGCACTCGGTGCGTTGTGGCCTTGCATACACCGTGCGTTATAACCTCGAAAGCCTGACCAATGTTTACTACAAGCGTATCCTGAAGGACGGGGACATCGATCCAGTCGCCAGTTTTATTAAGAACTTGCAAGCCCTTGACCTCTGGTGGTGATGCCTGAAGCAAAAAAGTCCACCATCCTGAGCTATCTTTGTGCGGACCAACGCCTTGGCTTACCCCAGTGTCGTGTGGAACTTTGGGATAATGAACAAGTTTGAGCCGATGCTGATCTGAGAGAAACGGATTGAAGGTCTCAGTAGGTAAGTCTAGCGCTTGAGCGACCAGGCCAAGAAATCGTTCTCCAAGGAGAGTCAACTCTTCAATGTACCTCACCACAATAGGCCGTAGTTCTGGAAGCCCAGAAGGCCACTGCATAAGGAACATTAATCCAAGTACTTAACAGACCCGATAGAGAAATCAAGAGAACAGAATAAATTTCAATGCGACGCACCTGATTAGGGCCTCTAAGGCCTTCGTACACAGGATCGTCAGTCTCAGCAGCCATCAATTCAGTCGCGAGTTCCATCTGCTCCCGCCCATCTGCCTTTTTGGCAGTGGTTTCCGTTCCTACTGCACTGTAGCCTAAGAAATGGGGTGAGTTTTCCAACGCGATCTCGGTTTTTGCACTATCCGGCAGTTCGAATAGCTTGGGAAGAATGCCAACGAGGTTCTGGATCACCTCATGCGGCACTTTGTGGTGTGAGACATAAAGAAATCCCACCTCTGTGAGAGCGACACGAAGAGCTTTAAGTAGAATTGGAAGTGAGGCCGGATCATCTGCCAGGGCCAGATCGATCACAGGGATCTCCTGAAAGCTGCTTTGGGGGGTGGGCATAGCGTTGCGACAATTCCTAAGCCGTATGTATGGTATGGTCTCTATTACGAGCTGAATTTTAATCAAGGAGATGCACGGGAGGGGAAATTTTAGGTCTTGAAGCTTGGTAGTTCATTAAGGTGACTAATAGCCTTATACTCAAAATCTTTATAGTTCTTCAAGGTGGCTTACACGTGAACGTTCGGTAATATGGCGTGTTTGATTATATAACATTATATGGTTACTTCAAACAAAGCAGGCATATAATACGCTTTATAATCTTCCTCCCAAGAGACCAATGCCAAAACCGAGTTAATGTTTTAGCGCTTCTGATATACAGCCTACCCTAGACAATTCTAGACCCGAAGAAAAAAATCCCTCTCGAGATGCTTAGGTTCAGGTATCCGAAGCGATGGATATATATAGTTGTAGATATAGTAGAGATATTTTCTTTCGGCCCTCTTAGCAGCAGTTGCAGACAACGAGCGGTTTTATTCGATTGTAGCATCGTTATAAGTATAGTTTCAGACTCTAGGTCTGGATCTATCTTCAAAATAGGCATGTTGCTTTTGTTTGTGGGTTGCAGCCAGGCTTGCCTAAAACAACACGTTTACACAGGCTGATGGTCAGATAATCTCCACTGAATACTCTGCCTATATGGAGTCAGGTGGCAGCGTTATGAGTATATAATATATTAAACTGTGGAAACGTTTCCTTGTCCATGCTGCTCGCTAAATAATAACTGGCATGAGTAGGATAAGACCTTAACACAAGCAGGCTGGCACACGATCATTAAACTCTAAAGTAGATTTACAAGCTAGGTTATTCAAGCTAGGTTATTCAGAGTCAATTCTATAGCTTATCATCCATACTCGTGCTCCGATTCACGTGCAACGTGAATTTGTTTCCACAGATGCTTCTTCTACCAGAGAGCTTGAACTTGATTTCTCACCGTGATGGCAACGCTAATTGGCAAATTTTTAGCTACAGTTTTGGAAAAAGTGGAATTTTGTGCTCTTTAAAAGAAAATTGGTCAGTGTCTTTCTCTGTACGAGTTTATCTCATCTATTACTCTGTATTATAATAACTACTGCTAATACGCATACCAATTTACGTCCAGCATGGGGACACTGAATGCCGAAATGCACGCAGGCTATTACTCCGTACGGGGTAAAGTTTTGCATTACGGAGTAGATAAGTATGCGCTTATAGGACAGGCCCCAATGTCTGTTATTAGGTAGATTAAAGCTGCTCCCCCACGGAGTGGAGGGCTGAATGCACATGGATGGCATGTTGTCTGTTAGGTTAAAAGCCCTTAATTCCGATGCAGTTGGCCAGTTCTGTGTTCCCTACATGTCACCATCCCAAAATGCTGGGATCAAGACTGTCGTCACTATGTAATATCGGTGCTTCTCCATCGTAGAGGCTAGGCTTTGTTAAGCATGATATTGATACTGCTACTCCGTATCCCGTAGTATTTAGTATCATATACTGTATCTTTATCATCACTTTACTATTACACACGAAGTACAATTGGTATTTGCTTCCATAGCTAAATGCATATCGACTTCAGAACGCCATGTAACATATCAGAGCTTGCAGGTCACTCCAAGCCACAATTTTACGGATAATATCTATGGCTAGGGAAGAAGATTCTGCGGCAATATTTCCAGTAGCGCTCCCAGTCCGTTATCACTGCCAATGAACGTCAAGGCTGTCAACGTATTCATTCATGAGCCCTCTCCGCGACAGCGGTAACCACACCAGGTTTCGCGCTCCGCAGTGCTTTTACAAGGGACCCATGCATCGGCTGCTTACAAGACGCATGCACTTCCCATCTCTGATATCTGTCGTTACATGACCATAGATACACTTCTGATATAGATACATTCCACTTGAAATAGGAGGAAATGCGACTTTCATTGAAGCATCAAGTAGGGAGCATGATGCGCGCTTTCATATTTGTATCTATTGGTTGGAGTGCGACGCGCTAGCCGTGTAGCGGAGCCCAATCTAATTGCGATTCTATGATTCTGCTTGCTACGTTTTAGGCCTACCTAGTAATGGATGTCTCTTTAGGTAGATAGGGAGCATTAAGGAAATTCACAAAACTAATATTCTTAGCTATCGAGGCTTACTAGAAATTGTTAATCAAAGCCAGTAGATTCAGCCTTCTCTTTGTAGCTGTGTCAACACATCAATTTCATAACCTGGCCAATAGGGCCGACATTACGGTGTATACCACGTTTTATGTAGGATTTTACTCCATGTCTGCCAGCTTTGGCGCTGACTTGTGGACTGTTGTTGTTTGCGTGTAATGGAACAATAGCTTATAATAATAATAATAAATAATAAAATAAAATATCTTGCGACACGCTTCACACTGAGTATATGTTACTTGAAGCGGTTTCACGAAGCACACAGTACCCCAGATTTCGTTTCTTGACCATTCTGCACAAGCGAACATCCTTGCATAGCAGCCGCATCAGTTCCAGTGCCACTTTAAAGAGTAGTACGGAGTATTAATTGGTGCGTTCATGTAGCATTAATATGATGTTTGCTCATTTGGGGAATTGCTTGTGACTCGGCGGCACTGCAACCCCAAAACAGATGACTGCCAAATCTGTCGCATGTACTTACGTGGGAGAGGGAGAAAGTGAATAGTACTACGACTGATAACGCCTGTAGTATTGGACAGATAGTATCAGCGGTGCCCCCCTTCAAAGAGAGTGAGACCAAAGACGGGCTGCTGCGCGTTTACAATTTTATACCTTACAAAATGAGCGTGGGCTCAAACCCCTCGCGACCATAGAGCTCCCTGATTGGGTTAAGACGTCGGCCACCCTGGTAGCCGAATTACCGAGCCGTGTAGCTGTGATCCAGGAACGGGAGATCCAGTGGCTGGGCTGTGGCCAATCGCCATTCCCCCAAGTTCTTCATTGAGAAGCTGAGTCGGCTCTCTGTTCTGGCGTCGTTTAGTGGTCCGTCACTTGATCCTTCATCTGCTTTAGCAGCTACCACCCACGCGACTTGAGCCGTTCATGTAACGTCCCCTTCCTGGATTGGATGCTGCTCTCAGATTAGGGATTGAGGGTTAGGGAACACATGGATGAAGTCAGTGGACTGCGGAGTGAGGCCATCATGAGGCGAATCGCGGGGAATGAGGGCTTCCTGATGTCCATGCTCTACGACGTTTAGGAAGCTTAAATACACCATGCGATCCGTCGCTTGTAGATCTTTTTTTCAGCAAGAGCATCTTCACCATCATTCTATTTATTCCGGCTTTGCAATATCTTATACGGATCGGCACCTTCCTTCGGACCAAGTTTATCTTTTTCGTATATATATCATCTCAACATCATGTTCTTCACCAAGGTTGCCACTAGCCTCGGCCTCTTGGCCAGTGTCGCTTCAGCAGCTCCTCAATCTATTGCTAGTCGACAAGCTTCAGGCGCTCTGAATGTCGTCTACTGGGGCCAAAACGGTGGCGGCACCATCGAGAACAACGACTTGTCGGCTTACTGCACATCCACTTCTAGTATTGATGTTCTCGTCCTCGCGTTCCTTTATGAGTTTGGAGGCGACGACACTGCACTCGGAGGCACTATTGGCCAATCTGTTCGTTCCCCATTTGCTTTTGCCTGACTGTACACAACAAGCTAATGACTTCATAGTGTGGCATTACTACTTCTGGCCAGCCCCAGAACTGCGGAGCCTTGACTACGGCTATTTCGAAATGCAAGTCTGTTGGTGTAAAGATCATTCTCTCTCTGGGTGGTGCCAGTGCCTTCTCTACCATTTCATCAACGGCCCAGGCACAACAGATAGGCGAGTACCTCTGGAATGCTTATGGTAACGGCAGCGGCGTTACCAGGCCTCTTGGAAACATCATCCTCGACGGCTTCGATTTTGATATTGAGAGCAACAACGGTTCCAATCAGTACTATGATACCGTCATTTCCACTCTTCGATCCAAATTCGCCACGGATCACTCGCACAGCTACGTAATTACAGCTGCTCCTCAGTGCCCACTGCCCGAGCCCAACATGGGACAAATCATCCAGAACTCTCAATTCGATTACCTCTGGGTCCAGTTCTATAATAACAACGAATACCCACCAGATCCTTGCTCTCTTGGCATTAATGGAGGCGCTCCCTTCAACTACAACGCCTGGGTGAGCTTTATTGCGAGCACTCCGTCCAAGGGGGCGAAGATATTCGTGGGAGCACCCGCGGCGCCACTGGCGGCCAACGGATCCCCAAACGGTTCTGTTTACTATGCCACTCCGTCTCAATTGGCTACTATTGTCTCTGACGTCAAAAGTTCCCCGGCTTTTGGAGGTGTTATGCTGTGGTCTGCTGGTTTCTCAGACTCAAACGTCAACAACGGGTGCAATTATGCTCAGGAGGTTAAACACATCCTTCTTACTGGCTCTCCTTGCACAAATGGACCTATATCTTCCTCCCTACCCTCCCTTCCTCCGCCAACCGTAACCGCCTCGGCTCCTGGAGGTAGCCCGACCGGCCCCTCAGGCCCTGGTAATATTCCCCAGTGGGGTCAGGTAAGTTTTCATCCACAAACTTCTTTTACCCTCTAATGGAAGTATCTAATAACATATATAGTGCGGTGGAGAAGGATTCACCGGACCTTTTGGGTGTGCTCCCACCTTTAAATGTGTCGAGGTCAACCAATTCTGGTCTCAGTGCGAGTAAAAGAAATTGTCCGGCTACTGGCGATATATTAGGAAATCTGCTCATAAGCTTCCATTGTGATCGTCAATTTGACTATTCATGTATATAATTGTAAAAAGTTACATAGCTATCTCATATTTAACATGTCCAGCTTTTCTAGTTCTTGTGGCTATTGTAATCTGTCTACGTAAGAAAAATTGCTAGAACTTGTAGAAAGTTATACATTTGTATAAACTTCGAACGTCCTATTTTAAGATGAAGACGCTAAAATCTCTCCATACCGCACTTGATTGAGCTCGATTCAACGTTCTGAAGATTCGTTAGATGATATTAGCTGAAGATAATCTTGATCGACTGATGACGCAACACGAACTAGCAGAGTATATAAAACCAACAGACAGGTTGAGAAAGCTCTAAATCTGCTAGAACACCTTGTTGGGAATTAGGAGAAGACACTAGTCGCTTACCATTTTTGCTCGATAAGCCTCACTGAGTAGCGTGGAGGTTTATCATCAAGATATCGAAATCAAGACTAACGGGATGAGCCTGAGTTAATAGAAATGTAGGTGATGGAAACTGGAGGTGCGAAGCTTAGGACTGATCATCCTTCCACACCAACTAGCGTGAATAGCCCCGCGTTTGTGTTAAAAGGGCTGTATCATCTAGATGAAAATGTGGCGTTAATGAGAGATTGTATTTACTTAGAAAGCACATTCTGAGGCCAAAACACTCGAATAATATCTTTTTAGTTAAAACAATCGTGGTATAGGAACTTGACTGGGCATTGGACTTATTGTAATACTCTTCTTTTCACGAGACAGAAATTCATTTATTTTAAAATTACAGTTTTGTAGAGACTTACAGATTGCCCTTTACTTCTCCATTAATGTAGCAACGGACTTAATATAGAAGGGACAACTGTGATAGAACCCAATGATGATAAGCTCCCGCATTACGTTCACTACGTTCCCGCTGACATTCCTGTAGAAGGGTACGGCCGGTACCGTCGGAGGAGGTCAGTAGGTTGATCACTCGGAGCCGCTTTGACTCCAGGTCGCTACCGAGGTTGGGAAGCGACGGGCCGTCGGGTGCCCGGCTTGTGCACTCCCGCACAAGATGTGGCGACCAGTGGCACAGCGGCGTTGGGCATGCGAAAGCATGTGAGGGTCTTGGCGAGGAGATGGCGGGGGCTGTAGGAGTTATTACAGTAGCGCGTTAATAAAATATTGCTATTAGCCTAAACGGTTCCTATACTTGTAGAAAAGCGAGTGATGGGGTGGGACAATATTTGAGGCCAAATAGACCTTGTAGATCCGTGACAAAGAATCTTCATATGATGCCGAATCCGCTACTTATATTTCTACGAACCGCCATCTCCGGATACAAGAATACTAATTGAACGTACTGTGCTTCGTAGCTCGAATTTCTGCGAAGACCCCCTAGGGCAGCGGGAGCTCGGCATGCTAGGATCAGGTTATTGGGTGTGCCGGGGGCTGGATCAGCCCTGCAAAATTACGAAACGCAGCATTAACAAGTGCACCCAAACTTACTTATATGGTTAAGTATTATTCACAGAGCGTAGAGTACAAAGGTTTGATTCGAAAAGCAGTGGTAGGGGCCCAACGGCATTGTTAACCAACAATCCAATTCTGCTGACTTGTTTCCACTGCAAAAGTACTACCATCTTTTCCTAAAAGGAGAGTTATTAGTTGCTAGTCTGTACGGAGATTGAGCTTTTCGTCCTAGCGTTACTACGTTTCCTCTCCGCTGCACCTTTAACTGGATAGCGATCTATTGGCCCGCACATCGTTTATGCTGTAGATGACATGTACAATGGGCTTCTTATTCACAGTGACTATTCCTGCAGTTTCTATTGATGCTCGTCTTCCAGCAAAGTAAGGCAAGTGATAGCCTTTTCTAAAACCATGAATATTAAGTACTTAAGTAAATTGCTTACTAACATAGAAGGTATTTGTAAACTATCGCTGGATAGCATGGCTATTAATTTATTGATCGGGGCCAGCAGTTCTTCTACTAGGAAACATACCTGGGTAGGATGAAAAAGGAAATCATGAGATGATCAGGCTAGCTAAAAGGTGGAGAGAGGATAAGGGTAATACAACCACTCTTTAGCAGACATTTCGAGTATGGTAAAGCGTATAAAATGATGATAGGCGGGCTTTGTACCGAGGGAGTTGGTTTTGGAGTCCTGGTCTTCTCTTCGACAGGCTGAGAAGCATAGCCACCTTCTTCCTTCTTATCCTTCCTCTATTCTCGTCAAATACAGGCTTGTGGCTCCGGAACTGAAACATGGATTCTTCGACCACCTGCTACGACGTCCTTATCCTCGGAGATGGTCCAGCTGGTCTCTCTGCCGCCCTCGCCTTGACCCGTGGTGGAGGCAATTGTACAGGCGCTCCAGATCGAGATCTCATATCATGGTCCCTGCCTCCAACCAGCGCGTGGCCAGGCCTCCTGCGGACGTACATGATTGCCCCTCGGAAAATGTGCCTGGGTTTACGGTGTGCTGGCCCTCTCACATCTACCAATGCCTGTTCTGCGATGGGCTGGAGCAGGTCCGGGCCCAACCAGCCGCGGGCGTAGCCGTGCTGGCCTACCCCTGGAATCCGATATACAAGTATGGCTATTCGGCACTGCAAGCTGCCTCCCTACAACCCGCTCGAGTGGTCATCTTGACCAACGGCAGCGTCGCCGGACAGGAGGCAATGAACGAAACTTTGCGACTCGCCTGCGCTGTTGGTTGTACCATCGAGAACCTTCCAATCGCGCAGCCCCGCCTCTCGGCTACTACTGCTTATAATACTACTAGTAGCAGTGATAGTAGTAGTATTAGTGCTCTGCCTGCTTCGTCCAGGGCCTCCCGGAGCTTGTTAACTGTCGACTTCGCTGATGGGAATCGCGATGAGTTCGTGTTCCTGATCAATAAGCCCAAGACATCACCTCTCGGGAGCTCGCGATCGAGCTCGGACTCAAGCTAGAGGTCTCCCCGCATTTCAGGACGGTCATCAAACGCCGGGAGCCCTGCGGTGAGATGAACATTCCCGGCTGTTATGTGGTCGGTGATGCCGAAACCCATGCCAAGCAGATCGTTATGGCCATGGCTCAAGGCATCTATGCAGTGGATAGTCTGTGGGCCGAATTAATCACAGAGGATGCTCAAAGGCAGATTCAGGAGGCAGATAGCTTTACGGGTGGAGTGAGTTGCTAGCGCGAGCGCATCAACCTAGTAATTATTGATCGGGGGTTTGCGAACAAATCTAGTTCGATGTTACATTTTGTCGTGTCAGCATCCAAAGGAGCAATAAACCTCCCGTTGTTCAACTTCTTCCTCATTTGCTGATATCCTGGTGCGTCGGGATTCTTGGTTAATTGGTCATGAAGAATTGCAGTCCTTTTATGCCGTTGCTTTGCCGCATCATGAAAAAATTTCAGAATATCTGGGACATGATGTTGGCCTATTTTTAGCGCCATGGTAGGGGAGTGATATTTAACCATTAGAAGAGAGCAACAATTAGTAAATGAGATAATGAAGAGGCAATGAGAGTTCAATATATGGAGCATGCGTAAGTGTGCATGGGATAGTGAACGGGAGGGAGGGAAAGAGCGACAACAAAGTTGCTACAGAGGAAGTGTAAGCCATAGAATGCTGTAATGGTTTTAAAAAGATATCACTAAGTGTAGAAAGAATTACTACTAAGATTATGAATAAATTGCTGTAAACGCTTCCAAGCCCTGCTCGTTAAATTTTTGCTGGGTTTCTAAGAGGTGCTAGTGGGCAATGAAGGCTTCGAAGCCGCCCTTCTCACCACGGTGAAGGTAAGTGAGCGGCAAACCAACTTCTCCCCCAGTATAGTATGTACTCTACTCTGACAATCACAAAGCTTGTGTTCAGCGCGCTAGTATTGTCGAACGGTGGGTTCCACAAGATGGAGCTTCCCGATGTCCCCGGCGTAACCTAGATGGATTAGATCTACAACGAAAAAAGGAGAGAGTGAGCACTGTTGTTAACGTCCGGTTTCTCTTTAACTATAATTCGTACTAATCTACTTGGAAGGACAGTGCTTATTTTCTAGATCTTCAAAGATTAGTTGAGATATCAGCTGAGGCTTCTTCTTATCCCACTTGCGGCTTTGTTCTTATTTCTCTGGAAGATAATTCGACTATATAAAATGCAAATGACACCGAAGAATGGCGAACCATATTCGAGCTCTGCAACAAGGAAATCTGGGTAGATTTATAGTTAGATCGATACAAAATAAACCAAACAAAATATGAAATGTATGGGAGGGTAGTCTTTTACACTGCATTTATCCCTGCTTGCTATAACTGTTTGGATATGTTAATATTACATCTTTCTATACCCTTAAATGGATAAAACAGTTGATAACAGAGAGACCGTCATGCAAACCTGAAAGGCTCGTAGCATAGAGCGCTCAAACTCAAAGAGGAGTGTTAACAAAATTGCAATTAACTGATAACTGTGTTGTACTTAGCTCAGCAGAGTGGGAAGAATGGAGGCCTGCGGTTGGTGAGAAGGGACACTTGTGATGATTGTGGGCCTGTTATTATAATATCTAGGCAGCTCTGTGATTAATAAGCTCACTAAGTAATTTTACATTAGTGCGCAAATACACTTATGTCTATAAAAATTGCGCTTTGCTGCTCGGTGTTAATTTCGGTGGGAGAAAACATCAATTAGTATTGTATAAGTTATAAGAAATAACCTACTAAGAAAACCACCCAAAGTGTTACTTCCCAACGTAAACCCTATCGACCACATCTTGACATTGTGGCTGCCATAACCGGCAGATGTGAGGAAAATTTGTGTGCTGCCCGAGTTAGAGTCGGGCGTGGTAAAAGGTACGTTGAATGTGACTGTAACCAAACAGTAAGCTGTCGGCGTGGTGATCGTTTAGGTAGTGATAGAATTGATAACTCAGCTGGCTACATTGAATAGAAGCTAGTAATGGTGTAAATAGTAGTGGAGGTTACAGTCGACGTAAGATTTGACGGCGCAAGGCATAGTCTGGGATATGTGGATTGACACAGCAGTTTCTGTCCTCTTATGGCCAATCTAAATTGAAAGCATGACACTGGGTAATGAACAGTACAAGCAGGTTTAATAAAACCAACTTTATGACTTGCACCATGAATTACCCCACCCTCCAAATACAGTTAGCCTTGCTGATTTATCCTATCAACGGAGAAGAATGCACTGCGCAGCTCACTTCATCTACCAGGATCTGCACGTCTACCCGGCTCGGTCGGAGGGGCGGCGCACCAATCACAGGCACCGAATTGGAGTGGCCATTACCGAGTTAGTCCAACCTTTATGGGGTTACGGAGTAGATATAATATAAATGCAATGAGAAAATAACCAACTACCCAAAGCAGTATATTTCACGTTTCAATTAAGCACTAGCTTGCGAGCTTTTATTATGTGCAAAAATACTCGAGATATCAGGCTAAGACGACACACAGCGAAAAATGAATGATTCGTATTAGACTAGTCTGGAAATCACCCTATAGCTCTAAAGAAGAGAATGTGGAAATACAATGTCTGAGAGACTGCCCATCAACCCAGGTGTAAATAACAGCCAAGTTTGACCCATATAAACGAAATTAGTGACATCTAATCTATGCGTTTAAGTTGAATCGTTCGAGCTGGTCGGCTCATTATTTATTATACTAAACCCAGGCTCCATATAAAAATGGGTTCATAGAGTTAGGTTAATATAGTAAAAAAAGTGGAAGGCTATTCAAGTGATATCACATGCCATCAGCTGTTGAGATAAAGCAGATTAAAGAGTTTCAATGGTATTCCCACAATCATTAAAAAAAAAGCTAATGGACAGCTACTGCTACTAATAGCACCAGTATCTATTCTGATTAAAGACCTTATAGCCAGAAATCCAGGATATATACTTAGGTAAAGTATAAACCAATCCACTGACTAAACAGAAGGGTTAGGGTGGCCAATAGAGAAGCTCAGGACATTATCAACGCCGGCCTTAGACGTTCTTGGAGAGAGGTGCAATTAACATTCAATACTATGTGCTCGACCATGGCGGGATGTCAGCACTATGAACGCCGTGATCAAAAGTAGGTGAAATGGCTGTACCATCACGCAGCGTGCTTGCGATCCTCATCGCTCACAGCTAAGACATCAGCGCCCAAAGCAATAACACAAGTTCACTAGTTCTGTGGTATGTTGTAAAATATCCCGACCTTGTTAAATGGTGCATGGCCCAAGGAGCTAAAGTATGTCTGCCCAGCAACACCTCACCAGGAATGGTCGCAACCTGCGTCCGTTACTCCTGGAGTACGCTGCAAAGGTGACTACAATCGTGACGGTAGAGCTGCTAAGAGCAAAAAGTATATCAGCCGGCACTACACGAAACCGTTGAGCACGCCGTTATATGCGCGCCATTTTATGATTCCACCCCCGATTCTATTTCCAATGCTACATTTAAAGAGTGCATGGACATGGAACGACATCTTGTGAACATGTTTGGACTTGATGTAACCTCGGAAGAGTGGTCAGGCAAAGTTTGTGCTGTGCCACTGTACCATGTGGCAAATTCAAAAAATGATGTGCCAGAGAGTTGATTTGGTTCTTGTTAGATCGGGGCACAGGCATCTAAATTATGTTTCCGTAATAGATAAGCGTAGGATCACAATCAAAAGTGCATTTGAACAAACCCAGGCCATCTAAAATGCGTGTGTTCTAAAAACTAGTGAAGAGTGGCAGGAGTGTCAGCACTTATGAGATTTTATTAGACGTTATATGCCTGGTAAGATGTGGAGAAGCCTGTTTGGGTTTGCTACCTTCTATAACCGAATAATTGGGGAGATAAAATTTGCGTCTTATGAAAAGATATGACTAGTCACTATTTTGCTACCTTATATGGCACGCTCTTTTTTGGATGAATATGAAAACTGATAGGTGGAATTCGGATAAACCGTCTTAGCCATACAACAATACAATCCCCGTTCTCTGCTCAAGTTGAACTTTAGATTCCTCCAAGCCCTCCAGGAAGCATTCTAAAATATGGTATTATTAAACCCCCCTGGTTAAATCAGAGTACAGACTGCAGCAAACCATGACCATCATGCCTAGGAAAGAGTGAACTGGTATGAAGCAGACCGGTCTCTATTAATAGTACTAAGCAACTCAACCTTGGCCCATGCTTATAAAGTCAGTTCGTGGATGATGTTACCAGCCAGTGGGACCATAAACATCACTTCAGAGACTCTAAAGCTAAACTCTAAAGATAAGGGTTTATGATCGTAATAGTAGGTGTTTACCTTGAAAGGACCGACTCGCTCACACATTATCAAAGATAGGATATAGCGGATATTATTTCCATCCAATACCGCCTCGCCACTAAATTTAGGGGGCACTCTCTCGACCTATAATAAAGAGTTTTCTATTGAGCCAAAATTCATATATATATTAAACAAGTTATATCCATTGTCAATATAATGACCGTGTGCCTACTAAATATTATTTACTTCTATCTAACCGCTATATGAATATAAATTATGCAGCTCATTCAATTCAGGTTTGAAAATACCCTTTATAACATTTAATATACTAAGTCAAGAGAACATTCTTTAATGTATACTTACTTATATGTAGATATAATTCGTTTCTCATTTTGTATTCGGAATCTCTCTCTCTCTCTATTACTTATTTCTTTTTCCTTGAAACTTGTTTATTTAAAATTCATCTATTATGTAGAAAATTTAATTTATATATCTCTATGAAAGAGAGATATTGCTACATACCAGCTAAAGATTAAGGGATGTACTATATACACTGTACTAAGTACTAGGTAAGTGTTGTTTTGATTTGCCCAGCTTAACAAGTGGCTGTGAACATTTGGGTGCTAATGTTTTCTAGCCGCTGCAACCTTCCCCGGAAAAATGATACTATATGTCGGGATAAGACCTTCTATTATTTTACTTCTGGGGTAAACTATTTAGCCGCGATGGTATTATGTCTTCGCCCTTTTGGTTCACGGGTAACTCGGCGGCACTCTAGGAGGCAACTGGAGCACTGTTGCAGGAAATCAGTTAGATGGGCTGCGTATGGCACCGAAGGCCAGCCATGGTGCATAAATACAGACACGATCGTCTGGTATGAAATATCCGTCGAAGCATTATTTCGGGCTTATACAAAAACAGGATTTACTCCGTACTACTTACAAACATGGCCCAGAAGATTGCCAACCTCCTTATCACCGCACTCACGGTGGCTACTGGCGTTGTCGGACACGGACATATCAACAACATTATCATCAACGGGGTGTACTATGGGGGCTATGATCCGACACAGTTTCCATACGAAACAAACCCGCCCATTGTGGTAGGCTGGACGGCTGCCGATCTTGACAACGGTAAATGCCTCTCATCTGGATTTGCAAACTCTTCCCGGGCCTTCATGCTTATACTACTCGGCAGGCTTCGTTGCACCCGACGCATATCAATCTCCCGACATCATCTGCCACAAGAATGCCACCAATGCTCGAGGGCACGCATCTGTCATGGCCGGAGCCTCTGTGCTCTTCCAGTGGGTGCCGGTTCCATGGCCACACCCAGGCCCCGTCCTCAACTACTTGGCCAACTGCAACGGCGATTGCGAGACCGTTGATAAGACGAAGCTTGAATTCTTCAAGATTGATGGCATTGGCCTCGTCAGCGGTGGGAATCCGGGCAAATGGGCCTCGGACTCGCTGATCGCCAACAATAATACCTGGATTGTGCAAATCCCCGAGGATCTCGAGACGGGCAACTACGTACTGCGCCACGAAATCATCGCCTTACACAGCGCCGGACAAGCAGACGGCGCCCAGAACTACCCTCAGTGCTTCAACCTTGCCGTCACAGGCACTGGATCCCTGCAGCCCAGCGGCGTCCTAGGGACCAAACTTTACCAAGAGTCGGATCCTGGTCTCCTCTTCAACATCTACACCAGTCCACTTACGTATACTATGCCAGGTCCTACCTTGGTACCAGGCCTCCCTTCAAGTGTCGCCCAGAGGAGCTCCGCCGCGACGGTCACCAGCAGTGCCACAGTTCCTGGCAGTGGCACTGGAGGGACGAGCAGCGGAACTACGACGGTGCCGAGATCGACGTCATCAGCTACAACCAGACCCAGCTCTTCCTCTGCTATCACTACATCGGCACCTGCTGGCGTAACACAGAGTTTGTACGGCCAGTGCGGTGGCAGTAGCTACTCTGGCCCAACCATCTGCCCCCCGCCAGCCATATGCACTACCTTGAATCCCTATTATGCCCAGTGCCTTACCAGATAGTCATAACGGAAGGCATGTCTATGCAGGTCCTTGGGACTTCCATATACAGACGCTGGCCAGTGAGCCAAAACCCTCGGTTATTGAGCTAAAGGGGGAACGGTCTTTTAGTTTGCTGGATTTTGACGCTGTAGACTCTTGGAATTACTAGGTGAAGTCTATATTCATAGTGAGAGTACGACCCGACTCCTATAGTCGCAACAACAGGCCTTTAGCGTAGGCACTCCCAGAGAATTTGTCGGACCATCCGACCAATTAAGAGCAGATCATTAGATTATGGAGATGATCCAATGATCTTCGACAGGATTATTGACCAAAGTATATGATCCAGCCCGACCAACTGCGTATATAGCTTTACTTTATAACACTCGTTCAGATAGTTTAGATAGCCAGTTGTTCACATAGCAATTCAATTGGAATTACTATTTTCTACTCTATACTAGCTTCATGATACGGTTAATTGCCCCGTCCCCTAACCTTTCCGCCAACATAAACCAATAGAGCCTGAGGCCAAGGTTTGTCCCTTGGGAGTCTATTGTGATCCTAACTTTAGGATCACATTTCATAATATTTTAGCTATATTAGGCAAAAGTATTTTACCTTTTTTATTTAGCCGCAAAAGTCCGAGAGGTTAAGTTCCAATCTATATAGGCAAAGTGGTTTAATACTAGACTTAGGTTCAAGGCTATCAAGGGTATGGAGTGCTAATTTAATAGAATCGCTTTAATGAAATCTCAATTTAGCAAGTTGAGAACAAATAGAGAGTACTAGATAAAGCGGGAGGCACTTGAAATATATATAGGCCTTGCCCTATGAGTCCTCTTTAGACACGCTGTCAAGAGATCCAGGCCTTATTCACTTCACAATAGTTGAATCTATAGTACATTTAGCCCCTTGCTAATCCTTTTGCGCAATTATGGTCCGCCAGACTGCTCTACTGGCCTTTGCGGCTCTCTCATCTCTCTCTATCGCGCAAATCTCCGACGGGTTTGAGGGTGGCTGGGACCAGACTACATGGCCCACCTACGCACCAAGTTGCAACCAGGGTGGAACCGTCAGCCTTGACACCACAGTAGCCCATACTGGCAGCAACTCCATGAAGGTTGTTGGTGGTCCCAATGGCTTTTGCGGACACATCTTCTTTGGCACCACCAAGGTGCCGACCGGTGATGTATACGTTAGAGTTTGGCTGTAAGTACTCTCGCCAAGGACTTAAACAAATGTATACTGAGTGGACATTTCTAGTCAGCTTGAGACTGCTCTCAACAACGACCATGTCACATTCATTATTATGCCAGACAACGCCCAAGATGGTAAAGACCTCCGCATCGGTGGTCAAAGCGAAGTCCTCGACTACAACCGCGAATCCGACGATGCTACCCTTCCGGACCTATCTCCACAAGGCATTGCCTCCTCGGTCAATCTACCCACCGGCTCGTTCCAGTGCTTCGAGTACTACTTGGGCACCGACGGAACGATCCAGACCTGGCTGAACGGCAACCTTATCTCGGGTATGACCGCGGGGCCGAACGCCGACAATCCGAATGACGCTGGCTGGACGAGACAATCTTATGTTTCCGACATCACTGGTATCTATTTTGGCTGGGAGGCCTACAGCGGAGACATCAACACCGTTTGGTTCGACGACATCGCGATTGAGTCGAGCCGCGTAGGATGTGGTGGCCCCGCAGTATCCGGAAGTACCTCAGTTGGACCAACGTCAACTACAAAACCTAGCACCACTATTCCGCCAACAACTTCAAAGACAACAAGCTCTGCAAGTCCTACTCAGACGTAAGTTTTTCTCAAATATAAGAGGCGAGACAGTATACTAATGCTCTCTGATAGTAAGTACGGCCAGTGTGGAGGCCAAGGTTGGACTGGACCGACTGTATGCGCTTCTGGTTCAACATGCATATACCAGAATGGATATTACTCTCAATGTTTGTAAGGTAGAAACTAAGTAGAGAGATTTGAAGTATAATTTAACTTGCTTAGCTAGCAGTTAGAAGCTAATTTTTAATATATAAATAACCTTCTAGTATACAGTATGTCTTTCTTGGCGTAATCAGCAAGCCTGGTATGAACTTGCAATAATTGCCGCCTATGAAAGAAAGGCAATCGTCCTGGCTTTCCTTTAAATACTAACTCATGTGTTCGCTTCCTTGACACGTTTTCCTACAATTAATTCAAATGTAAGTGTGAAAGCTGTCGTTCTAGATTTTATCCATTCTAGCAATCATGGTTGAACCTATTTCCTATCGTTAAAGAAGCAATTACATTCTAACTAATGGGTTGTGATAATAACTTTTTCATTAATGTTGAGATTTCCGCCTAGAGATCGTGTCTAATCGTTTGTACGCCGCTTTAGCGTACTACCTAAAGCATGGTTTCCTTTGTCCAAAACAAATAATTTCTTTTTATTTTGATTAAAAGCGTGTTAGATTGTATCTTGCTTACAATCCGTTACATGCTTGTGAATGAATGTAGTGATAATGATATCTATGTCGTCTAGTACTGTATTGATTGAGTTAGTACATGACTATATCGTTGGTCTTAGGTAGGTTTCTCTTCTACCTAATCAAAGGATTCTATATCGTTGTTGCTTCTTTAAGCTATTGCTATAGGTTTTGCAGCTTTTGCTAGACTACCTAAGTTCTTAGAAATACATTGATCTGTTGAGGGCGAAATTTAATTAGCTGTTGTCTATTATTCTATTTTAAAGCCGTTCCTTACGCTACTAGTAGCATCAATAACGGCGACAGGATCTATACAAGTATGAAGGATGCCCAGTAGTCTTTATTGTGTTGTGGATTATAGACAATAATAGTTCTACTATGAAAAAATCGGGAAAACTTTGAATATCTATAACTGGAGGGTTAAATATAGGCGAAGAAAAGGGAGGTTTCTTAGTTATGAAGAGGGAAGAAATATAAGGAGTATAGTATTAAAGGACATTTAAGTGAAAAGTAGGCTCAACTGCATACAATAGAGGATTGGTTAGCGGGTTTGCATATATTATACATTGCGTGCTGTACAGTATTTTAATGCACAGAGTGTTTAAGTAGTAAATATTCACTCCATACAGCTTAACTTCGCATGTAAATAAAGTATGAAAGTAGACTTTTATATTATTACAAGCCTCTTATTTCTTTCCTTCTTTTCTTCTTCTAAAAAGGAAAAGAAAATAAAATAAAATAAAAGATCATCCTTCAACCAGCGCTTGCATTTATTAGTCCATAAGTCTATTGGCTTTCGCAACAACTCTTTCATCCTCCACTATATATAACTATCTTTACACACATCACACAATACTTAATCCTATACTGATTGTTCTTTCATATTCCGGCTACTACCATGAGGAAATTCCGCAGATACCAACTCATTGGAGGTTTCCAAATCGTATTAGCAGTGTTGGTTCTATACTTCTCGTGAAAAATATTTTCTAGCAAAGCGCACATAGAACAAAGCATAGTGAAAGTTGATGTATACCTTTTCATGTATTTTCATGGTTATCTTCGCCTGTGAGGATTGCCGTTGTCACCCTACTTAATAATATATCTGGCAAGAGGGTTCTCAGATTGCAAGATACCTATTCTACTCAACGTCATGTCGTACACGTCACGCGAACCCGTCGAAGAATTAGATTCTTGTAGTCCGCGGCAGAGCTCCTGACCACCTCCGATATTTAGTACTTTTCTAGAGGATAATATTATCCCTTCCTATTTATACTTGAAACTTTAAGACTAACCCATGATAGTTCTAACCATAAACATAAAATTGAGTGTATCAAAGCCAAGTGTAAATCAACATGCGAATCAGAACAAGAACAGTCGAAAAATGCAAGGTTGAATATTCTTTCCCAAACAGCAATGCGACATGGATGAATGAGGGTGGCTAAATGCGGAGCGTTGATCGTCTGTGTCTTAATATTGATATAGACACTTTGACTGTCAGCAAGGCTATGTTTAAGCTTTCTTGCTTAATTTTCCTTAAAAAAGACAACAACAAGCTATCTATCTATCTATACTACCCCCCAGCATACATACCATCGACTTAGAAATTGACGGGGGTAGAGCGTTACTGCATTTATACATAAACCAAAACCCTACACTTATTGTTCCTAGAGAGGGTCCTCTTAAGCCTAAAGCAAAGCTCTGAATAGCTACTGAATCTAATGAAAGCGCTTTCCCTTGTTAAAGATTTTACCATTCAGCTAGTAAATAGTAAGATATCTACTTTAAAGAGCCTATAGATACACAATTCAAACTCAGCTTCAAATATTACCATTTTTTATATTAAAAAAAAGACTTAATGTATTAGCATAATTATCAAGAGTAATATAGAGAATACTATAGTACTAAAAGACAGCTATATTTTAAGCTATATTTATTAGTATATAGTTAGTTTAAGTATAAATTTAATTAAGCTGTATTATAGATTAATCTCACTATACTATTTATATTAATAAAGAGCCATTAATACAAGACTAGCCTAGATATAACCAAATGCGAACCCAGCTTCCTTATTTAAAAACTATCAGGACCCTAACCGGCTAAGCACCGGCTAGATAGCAGTGATCCACTTTTGTATTCTTAAAAGCTATATAAAGGAGTCTTTGTCCCTTGTTTTTTTATAAAGAAGGCAGAGATAAATATAGTCTCATTCATAGTTATTGAAAGGAACTGGCTATTCTGCTGCTTCCTACCTAACAGCTAGCTCCTTGCTAAGACCGCAGTTGACCATTCTAAAAGGATCTCTTCACTCTTCTTACAAAGCCGATCTCTGACAAAAAAACAAGTATAATAAATTTTAATAGATAGACTATATTATAGTATAGCTAACAACTCTATGTCTGACTTATATATCATTATTTAATAACCAATATTCCTAGTATTCTCATCTTTTTATTCCTCCCAAACTCTACTAAATGCCTTTTAAGATCTTTGGTCTTTAGAAAGTTATTAACTGCTGTTTAGCTACTTAAGCATTCATTCTCTAACGGATGTCTAGCCTTGGGTTTGTAAAGGGGGCTTATTTCATTGTCTTTATTTAGTTAACTATTACACCTAAGGCCCAAGTGCATAACTTGAATTAGGAATATAATGCTAGATGTACTTGCAATAGAGAGCGACCTCTATCACTAACTAGCTCCATTAGAGGAGTATAAAATATGGCTTCTCGTTCCAACCTTGGACTGAAACTGAAACTGCTATGCTTAGCTTTTGTACTTGTATAGGATGGCAATAATAATTAATATCTCTTGTTTCAAAATTTCAGTCTTGTTGAAAGAAGAACGAATGATAGCTAGACTAGAATATATAGGGTTAATTACATAAGCCAGCCCATCAAGACCTTCCTAATATATAGAGAATATGCTGACCCAGAATGAGCGACATAGATACCGATTCATGACACTATGACTCAGCTAGCATCGTATAGTTGTATTAATAGGCATCTACGGTATATACTTTCAGGATATGTATCTTTAAAGAAGGAATAAAGAAACGTTCTCTTTGCCGAGCATGCGAATGACTCATTAAAACTGTCAGTATATATTACAAATACAATACAGGACATTTGTTCCTCTCTGTTGTTATGCAATAACTAAAACATCTGAAACAAACATCGGCCAGTAATCATCTAAGATCCACCGCCTCAGTCGCCGCAGCCCGAGGACCAATGAATAAATCGCCAACTCTGACTCTGTCCCGCCAAGACGTACCCCCTTTAACAGCACCGACTTGCCATTTGCGTCTAAGATGCTCGCGACGAACTGCCAGTCATGCCCCTGAACGATGATGCCCGGGAGAAACTCGATAGATTGTGATGATCGGGGGCTATTGTGTCGAAGGCTGCGCCATTGGGCGGATTGCCATGTTCCTATCTGCAGTGTTGCATTGTCACGTTCTACATTAGGACGCTTAGTCTTGATAGAGAGCGCAATCGGTCGTTTGCAGAGGTCCCCTAGGTCGGTGTGGTTGATTGATTGGCCTGGTCGTGTCTGGCATATGTCTTCAATGGCGTCTTCCTCTGCGCTGTCCTTTTCGGGCCGATAATAGACACAGAAGTCCACCATCTTGGACGGCGCTTCTCGAGGTCTATAGGCATGGATGATCTGCGCTGCTTGAGCATACCGAAAGTCTACAGGTCCATTGCTCACAAATCGGCCAATCCGAAAGACGTGTTCGAGGATTGGGGCGTGAACTTCTCCATTCCACGAGGTCTCACATTCCCGGTTGAGCTCGCATTCTTCGGCACGCTTCATCAATGCTTGTACCCAGTCAATCTGCGGCAAATCGTTTGCGATAGCTTCGGTTTGCGCTTGCGTGACTTCGTCTCGATTGAATGCGAACCGTGGTATTTCAGAATCGGTGCGTTGCAGCTGCATCATTTGTATTAGATAAGCAAGGACAAAGGACAAAGCCTAATGGGAACAATAGTGATGTAGCACCGGCGCGTACCTCATTCTCGAGCGAAGCTGGCAAAATGCCATCTCCTAACCCGATGTCGCGGAGCTCGCATCGTAAAGCATTGAGGGAATCAGGATAGATGTCTTGTCGGAAACTGCCCACTCTGAATCCCGTCTGGTTTATCTCGGCATTGCAGATCTGTCGCGACGGAGACGTTCGGCTTGATACTGATTTTGGACGCTTTAATACGGGCGTCGAATGGTTGGAAGTGCTCGAGACACACGCTTGGCTGCTTTGGCTAGAACTAGCTGATAATGGGATCAATTCCGTGTTTTGAATTTGTTGGAAGCGGCCGGGACGTGGAGTGTTCTGATCGTGGGATTCGTCCAACTGCGAAGAGGATAAGACGTCATAAGCACGGCCAGCAACGTCGTCAGGACCTCGTGGTCGCTTCAATGGGGGCGGAGGCATGCTGTCCATGGCCCTTGTGGGTTCCGAAGCTGGTGGCGATGGAAGTTTGTATTGAAGGGCGCTGAGCTTCTGTCGCTTCCGCCGCCGATTTCCGCTGTCGACTTGGTCGGACTCGGTCGGTGCGGGAAGAGGATCAGGCTTTGAATCTATGATAGATAAAAGCCAGCGTGCAATGTCGGCTTTTGTAGTGTACATTCTGTGCCTTTAGGCAATGAGAAATTAACTATTTCTTCTTATCGAGGCTGCAAGTTAAAGATGGAAAATACATATAGTAGGTGGGCTCGGCACGATTTCGAGATAGTGAGTTAATTGTTGTGGTTTATTGCCTAACCAACAGGCTTGCTCCGCATTTCTTTAAGCGCCCCGAGCGAGTAAGAAAACAGACCTGTTACGACCCAATATCTTATGGTCACAATGGATCGGTATATACCACAGATCAAGTACGGACCGATCAGTCAATAAGAACTAGATTAATAAGAATCAACCATTGACCTAGATTGACCCAAATGTAAGTTAATAAAAGTTAACTATTAACTAGCATTAATTTTAAATTACTAATTTTAAATTACTAATTAAATATATAAAACTTAAGATAATATATTTATTATATAGTTTAAATAAATAGTTATTGTAAAGGACTCGGTGTTATGGGCTAGGCTATAAGCCTAGCCTAGCTACGGTTGATTGGAAGGCTCTATATAGCTAATTGAATAGATCTTGTATGATCATTCAATTCGTATCCTTTTGTTCCTTCGTGGCGCAATTGGCTAGCACTAACGTGCAGGAGGCCGTAGCGCAGCTATCGCTTTCTATACAGTTAGTGCTAGCCAATTGCGCTACAAAGGAACAAAAGGATACAGAGTACAAATTTTTAGATCATCCAATATCTATTCAATTAGCTATATAGAGCCTTCCTATCAACCGTAGCAAGACTAGGCTTATAGCCTAGCCCATAACATTCTTTATTAATATAATAAATTAGATTCTCTTTATTACCTTAGAAATATACTCTATATATTAGAGATATAGATCGGATTGTTATAAATAAAAAGCAATATATCTATTAAACTCTTAATATTAATATTATATTTATAAAAGCTTTTAATAATAATTTCAAAAAATAACTATTTAAGCTATGAAATTGAGTGATATAAATAAAGGTATATACTTAGTTATATTAAGAGGATCTCTATCAATCTATCTATTCAATGGAATCCAATTATAAATTGAGAAATTGATTCTCAATACACTGTTGATTGGTCTAGCAAACTGTCTTTTATCCAAAAGTGCCTACCCTGTAGGCTAATGTCGTGACTATATTAGTTGGGTCGTGGCATTTATTCGAAAATTTGAAGCGCGTTCCAGGCTATATGGATCAAATCTCCAAAAAGAGATGTCGAAGAGGTAATAAGATCTCCAGCATCATCAAAGAAATCAATCACCCCACTAGCAACATCATCAAATGTCCAGGCAAGCCCATCAACTTGAGGTACAAGGGAAGGAGATATAAACTCATCAGCTCTTATATTCTCAAGAGCAGAGAGTCCAAACGATAAAACTTCATCTGAACCACCTAAACAATCATCAAAGCCATCACAGAGTATGTTGAAAGTAATGCAAGGGCCGCCACTGCAATGAAAACCTGACTGCCGCTTTGATAGTAATGAGTTTGTATGAGCCATAGAGTTCCGTTCTTTATTGGCTTTCAAACTTGGCAAATATTGCCAAGAGCCGCCATTAATATCTGTTAAATACCAATTATTATGATAGAAATGATGGCCTTCATTAAGTGAATGAGTAGTATCTGGAAGAGCAATTGAATTTAATTCAGTTGTACCAATTGCAATGCCGTTAAATAGAATTGGAATAGAGGCGTTTTTTCGGACTAGTTTTCCATTCCCAATATAGTTAAAACTAGTATGGGTTGCAAAAACAAAGCTCCCAGTAAAAAGAATATTAAGAAGAGTAGAATAAATCATACTTTATAATATTTTAGTCTAGATATAAATAAAGCAATTTGAAGTAATTAATTTTTTAAACAAGAAATTTTATAGTATAAAGCTATAAATTTATTTCTTATTTATAAAGTATAGTAATAGAGAAGATTTAGAAATATAGAAGAACTTAGCTTCTTTTATAGATAATTATTTACTTTATAATTAAAATATAAAAGTAAGCACTAAATAAAAAGTTTACTAATTTATACTAGAGTCTTTATAATTTATTTAATAATAAGAAATTAATAATACTTTAGTAATATTAATAATATATTATTAAAATATTATATATCTATAACAATAATTAGAAAGGGTGCTAATTGAGCCAATGATTTTAAAGATTCACTAATGCTAGCAATTTATACTAGTATTGCTCTTTATAATAGCTTATAATAGATATTCTATTATAACTATCCTTCTCTCTATAGCGGCTTAACCTTGAGTTATATATAGAGTATCTTCTCTATGTATATTAATAGTATTAGAAACTGGGGTTGTATAAGAGAAATGAAGGAGGCTAGATAGTAGCTTGCTGTAATATCGCTATATATATTAAAGTGAAATAGTATATCTTCTATACTAAAGCGTAATGTTATTGATCTCTATTCTCTCCTTTACTTCGCTATACCCTTGCCGCTGGTTTTATAGATGTGACGATATAAGCCATAATTCTACCGACAACTGTAGCGTTCGCTATTTTTTATCACAGTTATAAGCCCTTCATGCTTCTTTTAGCGCAATTAGCTAAGATAAGCTTATAGCCGCTTACAATCACCTTAGGCCGCGCAGGTTCGAGCCCTACGTGTTGCACCACTTTTAGGATATATAGAAAATCTAGTGAAAAACAGCTTCAATTCACTCAGATCCTCGAGATATGAAGGTCTTCCTAAACTAGAGGGTGTGTGACGATATAAGCCATAATTCTACCGACAACTGTAGCGTTCGCTATTTTTATCACAATAGAGATGCACTAACCGCATAGACTAGAGTATGCTTACGTAAGGTAGGGACGGTATAAATACCGTTCCCCACCTTGCAGAACATAGATAGGAATACCAAGCCTTTTATACCTCTACGTTCCTCTCTATAGAAACGTACGAGATCCAGGCCCCCTAAATGTGCATAAGACATTATATAGTAGCAATTGCATCCTAACCTAGAATCGATGGTTCTCACGATCCAGCATCGTCGCTCTGCAAAACGCAACAATAGGACGCTAATCACTACGCCTCCCGCGCCTCACGGCAGTTTCTACATGCCAAAGAAACGAGGTAAAAGACTATGAGATAAGACGGGGAGGTTTCTCCTGAAAAACCAACCGACCACAACGGTAGCAGCGGTCCCAACAACGCCCACTACTCCTTAATGAAACCGCGCCAGCAATACACTGATGGATGGCGAACGACTCTCACTCCCAATAAGGAGCGTGACCTTGGTGGAGTGGCTGGAGCGACGTCGTGCTGACAGCCGCGGCCTGCACCCATCTCCTCCTACTCCCCCTGACCGGCCAAAGGAATTGAAACTCGCTAAGCAGACCAACCGGGAGGCCACTGACGTCAATCCCTCGGGAGACGTTTCCAACTTTACCGGAGGCCTGACCACCGTTAAAGGGAAGTGCATATGTACTACACTTCCCCTTTTCAGTCCAGCGGGCCCTTTGTTATAAACCTCCCTTTTAAGTGAGGCCCATCTACTCCTGTGGTTATCCCGTTCCTAGTCCTGACATATAGCTAGAATCCATCTATAGCTAGCTATATAGACTAAGTAGGTTGCTATTGTAAATCTCTAAGATAATGCTTATAAGCCTAATATAAGAGATTTAAAGAGATATCTAGCCTAGCAATAGACTATACCTTATACTAGATTTAAATCTATAATCTTTAGAAAATCTATAAAGTGCTAGCATAATTATAATAATAATTAAAAAAAGGTATTAATTAAGTTAATAATTAAAAGATTCACTAATGCTAGCAGTTTATGCTAGCATTGCTTTTTATAATAGCTTATAATAGATATTCTATTACAATATTATAACAAGCTATGTTTCTATATTAGTAATAAAAGGTAATTCCTAAGAGACAAACCTATACAAGATTTATATTGGCAAATAGACTAGGCTAGACTAGTAAGTAATTATATAAAGAATAATAATAAGTATTTATATAACTATAGAAAATATTCTATAAATATAATTAAGTATTGTTCTATATTTATAATTAACTATTTAACTAATTTAAATAAATATAGTAAAGTAAAAGTTATATATTT
>JACBYL010000025.1:0-40366 GCA_015266385.1 Trichoderma oligosporum | reverse complement strand
TACTCCGTACCTGGAACCTAGATTAGATACGGTAGGTCGCGCCGGGGCTTGTTTTCCCTTGACGACACATGTCCTGTCCAGGATCCCTGAATTTACTTTTAGCCATTATATCGCATTCCCATTCACTCCTTCGTTAGAATTGATTCCCCTCCCACGTCTTTACCTTTTTTTATTTATTTAGCGCAAGGGAAAAGAGGAAACCAAAAGGCAGACATACTCAAATCTGTCCTGAACTTATCCAACCTATCAATCCGGGTATTCGCGAAATCTGTCCCTCCTACAACTTCACTTACTTGGCCTTCTAATTGAAGCTCTATAAGAGCCTACGAGAGTCGCATAAGCTCTCCTTCTTTCCAACAACACACGCAAAGAAGAAGGAAGAAAAAAAAGAAAATACAATGGTATGTTATCAAATCTTATGATTTTTAAATATCAATATTGCGAAAGACAGAAAAAGAAGAAGAAGAAGAAGAAAAAAAAAATTCCCTAGCTAAACCATATCCTTTTCCATAGGCCCAAACCCTCGAACAGCGACGGCGCAACGCCAAATTCGCCAAAGACCAGGAACACCGCATGGGCAAGGCAGAAGACCAGCTCAAGAAGCGCACCAAGGAGGCTCCCAAGTCTCCCATCTCCATGTTCTGGCTCGGTATGTCGCATTCCCTCTCCCTCTAAAAGCAGCAGCGTCTTAGCAAACCCCTTTTCTTCTTTTTAATTTATTATCATTTTTTTTTCAGTGCATCAATATGAGAAATTCTATTACTAATGATATAGTATAGTCTTGCTAGGTTTCATCATCTTCGGTGGGCTGGTGTTTGAAGTCCTGTCCCAATTCTTTGGCCTATAGTCGGAGGTCTCTATACATTTGACGAGAAAAGAAAACAAAAAAACAAAAGAAAAAAAATATATGGTTGCGAATGTACGAGAAAGGGGTCGCGTGGATTGACTTAATGGAAGAAAAGGAAAATTGTGTGGACGTGAGAAGCACGGCTTGAAATAGCAAACCTGATGGGCTTCTAATCCCCCATCAGTGTCTTGTTCTCTCCGTTGCTGCGGTTGCTTTGATATTTCATTTACGTATGGCGATGTATTCTTAAACTTCTGTATCATGGGGACTTACGGCGCAATGGACATTTGCACATCTAGTTTTTTAGGTGCTTTGATGAGTGAGAGAGAGAGAATAAGAGAAGAAAAAAATGACATTCCAATTGGTATCTCTTGTGAGCTCTGTCTAACGCCATATCATGTTCTTCCATCTGCATCAATGCAGTGAACAGATGCAAATATATCAACCAAAGCAAAAAGAAAATGTACTTTGCAGTATATAAGTACAAAAAGCTGAGCAGCCAGGCTGTGCCATAGTATCATCGCTCAAAGGATGCGGCAACTCTACGCACCCAAACCACGGCGTTTATGGCCGCTCTCCTTCAACTGCATTCCGGTCTCGAACTGGTGCTGGATGGCAGCCTCTGCACGAATTGAGTCGGATTTGCTCGTTGCAATGCTGCCCAGCTTCGCAGGGTCGGTACCAGCTTTCTTGCCCCCCAAGAGCCTTAGGAACTTGTCTTGTCGCGCAGATCCTCCTTCCAATCCGTCGATGTTGAATTCTTCCTTCGCTGCATGCTCTCCTCTGCTGCTCTTCTTCTCCTTCTTTCCCTTCTTGCTGACCGGCTCTTCCAAAGGAGCTACAGTCTCATCATCGTCCTGCCGCTTTCTTTTGCCCTCAGACACATCAGTCTTCGCCTTCGTATCAGACGCTTTCTCCTCAACATCATCACGCTTCTCAGATTTCGACTTGGATTTCTTCTTCTTTTTTGGCTTTTCTTCGGCTTCCGGTTCGGGCTCTTGAGGTGATGGTGGTGCCTCCATCTTTGCTACCACAGTCTCGTTGCCTTTCTTCTTCTTATTTTTCTTGCCCTCTTTCTTTCCCTCCACTTTGCTTTCTTCCTCCTGAGGAGCACTGTCGGCAGCACTGGCCTTGAGCTCGGGGGAAGCTTTGGACTCGCCAAGGGTATCTTCCATAGCGCTATCAACATCTTCTTCATCGCTGGAAGAAGTAGAATCGTCGTCGTCAGAAAGCATAAGCTCTGGCAAGGGCTTGTCGTCGCCGGTTTGATCCATCTTCTACCAGAGGAGTCAGCTATAGCTGCATAACAGGAGATTCATTGAAGAGGACAGAAAATGCAACCTCAAGAGTTTTTGTTATCTTCTGATACTTATTAGTCGCATCCTCAGCTTGCTTCAAAAGCCGCTTAGCCTTTGTTTCAAGCCTCTTGGACCGCGCCAGAGAGCGCTGGCGCTGTTTCTGAAGCAAAAAACGTCCTGTATCTCGTGGAGCATTCTTCTCCTTCTTCTCCTTCTTAGAATCAGTGTTCTTGGTCTCTCCGCTTGCAGCGGCCTTCTTCTTCAATTTGCGTGCCGTCTTTGCTTCAGCTTTTGCCTGTCGCTGGGCTTTACGCTGGGCTTTACGAGCATCTTTGCCTGCCAGTCGCTCTGCCCGTTTTTTTTCTGTAAAAGAAGAAAATAAGCCCATTAAAAATCATCCACATTGCAGCAAATGAAAAGAGAAAGAAAATCGCAATGTGCAATGGACTGTAAAAAATAGTAGTCTCACCTAGGTCCACGCGGGGGGACGCATTCGCCTGTGCGTTGACGGTGGATATACCCATGATGATGCACAAGATTGAATTCAGACAAAATGGATTGCACAGCTAACAGATGGGGAAAAAAAAAAACAAAGCGTCTGCAAGTTTGAGGCTCTCAATTATAGGCCTTGGAAGTGATCCATAGGCTGGGTTGATTCGTGAGATTAGTGCAGCGATTTGCGATTAGAAGAGCTACTGCAAAACAACCAAAAGAAAAAAAAATATTATTGGGCTTTCTGCCAGGCGGTGGAAAGCTCCCCCACCCACTAAGAAATAGTATGAGGAAGCGCACGGAACGACTGCCGAGTAGAAGGTGGGGTGAGTGAAAGTCAGAAGCTGCGGCACCTGTCAAATGATGATGAGATAAGCCACGAAACATGAAGTACAGAGTCCTTCTAGGAAGTACTTTGTCTCTAATACAACTCAAAGCGACCACTAGACTAGTAAATGCGGTAGTTTTTAGATTCAAGACGACTGTAGAAACGGAAATACTCGTAATCATTGTATATAAACATAGATTAGGGTAGCTAAAAATGACGTATCTGATTCAATTGTGACTGCAGTGCTGAGCCCCTCATCTCGGGGGCTGACATGAGTGAAACCGCCTCATTCTTCCTTTACTTACTTAACCTGTAATATAATAATGGAAAAGGTCTAGGCATTACAATTTATAGAGAAGAGGTACTGCTGAAGAATCTGTAACCGCCTCACTCTCTATCTAGTAGCTAGAAAATTATGCTCCGTCCTTACATTGGCCCCTCAAGTTATTAATTGTTGCTGGAGATGGTCTAGCTGACGATCATCATGACTCCACCAACGTTTCTCGATATATAGCAGATTGTACGGAGTACATATACCGTACATACCTCCAGACTATTAAATATTAAAATAACTGCCTATAATCATACCTCTCTACTCTTCCGTATCACAAGCAAATTTCATCAACGGGTTTCTGACATATCGTTTAGATTATATCTTCAACTACACTAAAGATGAAATCGATCTATCGCTACTTTACAAAGCACTTGTTCGAGATCCATTGGAGGTCTGTGTTCTGCTTCCATGATTTATTCATATGCTACGTTAACTCTCCATATATATATATATATATATAAACATATATTTTATTCATTAGCTCAGGCTAAAACATATATCGTTCATCAACACGTGTTTTCATTTCCCCCTTTTGCGCCATAATTGAGCCAGCCACAAGACTATATATTTCAAATTTAGAAGCAACACAAATTTATCAAGTAAGAAGGGAAAAAACAGAAGAAAAAAAAAAGGAAAAGGATTAAAAAAAAACAAAAAAAAAACGAAAGAGATGGAGAGTTAAAGAAGGGTATTTTTTATTATTATTATTTTCAATTTCTTTTTTTTTTTTTCATAATATCGTGGGATACGCTTCTCCAATGATGGAAGCGTTGTAAACATAGGGGCTTTGATCAAGATAAGTGTCGTTAGCCCCGCTACTACCATAGCTGGCACTTTGACGTAGGTCAGAGTTGCAGGACGAGGAATAATGTTTAAAGATAAGACTGTCGTTCAAATGTGTGTATCGTCCGTTGCTCCTCTGGCTTTCAGCTTCATGTCCTCGAGCCACGATATGACTCAGGCTCACGCTTCCCCAGGGCAGACCTGACAGCTCTGGCTCTGCGTCGATGTCTTCTGGTATCGGAATGCGGTAACTATTTCCAGCGTGTTCACTGTTATTAGCTTCACGCTCTGCCTTTTCTTTTTGTTCTTTCACTTTGCCCCCTTATTCTCATGAGTTAGCAAAGCCAAAAGTTTAGAGAGCTACAGATGGGGACGCACGGAACTTGCGTTGTGCAATACGATTCTGTATCCGTCTCCTTTCCTCGGGGTCTGTTACATGGGCCCATTCCTCGTCCTTTGTGCTAGCTTTAGCCCTCTTGAGTGGTGCAGGGCGATTGTTGTTCTTGTAAGACGAGGGATCGGAACTCTGTGATGCACTTGTCCATCCTCGTGACGTGGGCATGTTATGATTTCCCTTTTCTTCAACGCCAATATTATGAATTTGTTTTTTCCCAAGTATACTCTGTGTCGTGGAAATGTGCCGAAATGAGATGCTATACTAACTAATATATTGGAATTGCAAATTTATTCAGCCCTGGTATTGTCAATTGGACACGAATCTTTTGTATTATGGTGCTGCGCATCAAATTCACTCACGGCAAACACTAAAGCACGTTGTCATCGGGATATACCAGGTATCAATGTGTTAGGAGCTAGGAGCTTTTTTATGTCCGAATAGTCATTTCTGTTTGTGAAACAGTGCAGCGTGGCAAGGATAGTCTGTGTAAAATAGATTTTTGGAAAAACAAAGAGGTAATAGACAAATGGGTGTTGAGTCAAGGTTTATATTGAAGTCAATAAATGGGAGATGACAAGGCACTCTGAGCCGTGAACCACACTGGGCTTGTCATGGCAGTGCCCCCCAAGAAATGTTCCAGTCCAGCGCCGTCGGTCATCGAGCAGCGAGAGCCGTGATCCAGAAGCTAAGAACGGCCTTTCCGCTCTCCCATCACACGCTAAGGGATCTGCGGTACTCTATTCTTCAATCTCCACTGTGAGGGATCCAGGGTCCGAGTCGTGGTAGGGCAGGGCATCAGCGTGTGCGGCATGGTGGACGGGCAGCCCTTGGATGGTGAGTTGACCAAGGAGATGGATGGGAATGGACAAATAAGGTACACAGGTTGCAAGGAGGAGGGGGGGGGGTGTGAGATACTTGAAGTTGCATATAGTACAAAGTATTGTAGTGATTGCAAAGGGCAAATGATTAAGCGACAAGGACACGAAGCCCGATAGATGGTAAGTATGCTGACGTAGAACTCTTTCTTCTTGTATGTACATACAGCCGATGGCCGACGACAGCCAGAAGAGAAGTACAAAATAAGGGGCTGGAGCGCGAATTGAGCCTCGTAGCGAAATAGTACCAGGGGTGGTGGGTAGGTAGTAGGATAACCTAATCTATCGTAGGTACTTTAGTGCTCATACGAGGATTTCGTATTAAGAGCACTCCATGACAGTACTTGTAACAGTAGTACGCGTTCATAGGATTTGGAACCCTTGTCAAGGACAGCAAGTGGTTGGAGGGCCGAGGAGCTGTCAGCAATGGATAGTATCAACTGGAAGTTAGTAGGTTGTACAAGTGTGTTATGGAGTATGGAGTATGGAGTAGTACTACCTCATAGCTCTACCCGTACAGAGGAGTTGGTTGGCTCAGGGAAGAGGCTGATACTGTATTGCCTGCCAAGCTAATGTACCTCGTTGGCAGGATCGTGAACGAGATGGAAACGGGTTGACAAGGTCTGTGATTTGATTTAGTATCAAGAGGTACGGAGAACACCAAACTTCATAGTACTGCCTATAAGTACCTAGCAGTACTTATAATCTCATGCTGTTCTAAGCTATTTCTGAACTCGATTTCGGTTACTTTGAGGTACTAATTGGAACTTCAATGGCAGGCAAGTACTTTGGACTAAAGTATACTAGTAGAATGCTTATGTCAAACAAGGTTAGAGATAAAAGCTTAGCGCAAGGATCAAGCCAATCGCAATATTAGATATATCCTTTGTTGTGGGGACCCCCGATTCTGCCTATCGTCTAATGCTAAAAGAGTGAATACGCGGGAACATTGGAAAGGTTGTCTTGTCTTAGCATAGGCTTCGCCGCTTCAGCTTCTCCTTTAAGGCCAAATTGCTGTTTAAAATCAAGGTAGTGGAGGGACACACGGCCCACTCACTAATGTTGTATGATTGAAGGAATTTTTCCATAAACACGGAGTATTTGGCCACAATTGTTACGTTTCTGATGATGTTAGTCAATGCATTGTACGTACCTTGTATACGAACCTGGGATGCCCAAGAGTCTACAGACCCCGATCAGGTGTTAGGTACGGAGCGTACTATCTACTGTTTCCAATTAGGAAGCACCAAGGAACTTCAATGTAACATCTACCCACACAGTACATTTTGCCTTGGAAGTAGGTAGTTCGAGGAACCACCTTTCTTGCAACTGTTATGTTAGGTATTTGCACTTTCTCAGCTTCACTTCTCCTTCGTCGTCTCCTGGCTCTCTATGGGCGTCTGAAATCAAGTATGCGCAACCTATACAGCAATACAAAGGGGGAGGGGGGGTACAAAAGAGAGCATTGTAATTCGATTCGCGACCAATGCTCTCCTCCACCATCATATATGTATGTATGGACACACACTCGCTGCCTTAAACTACTAGCATTAGATGCACTGCTTACCTACATACTAGTATGGTACCTACAGTAAGTACTAATATATAGTAGTGCTAATATGACTCCTTTGCCGAATAACGCTTGGCTGTGGCTCCTCCCCATGGCTTCACAGCTTGCAAAAGGTCCACAGACTGACGACCGTCTGGCCCTCCTCCAACTTTTGAACCCCAATCTAAGAAATCCAATTCCATAGCAAAGCGAGATATACGACGAGTATACATACAACCGTCGCTACCCTACCTCGTTTGCGCCAACTATGCCACGATTGACTTCTGCATCTCCGCTTGCTTGTTGGAGTATCCTAATTCATACGTCTTAGTTGCACTTATGAGATCTATGCGCAAACACAAGCGGACGGAGAAAGACAAACAAGATAGATAGTTAGATAGCTGTGTAGAATATACTTCTTTGAATCTGGAAAAGATGATCGCCATGGGATTTTTTCCATCGTTTCTCTGCATCAAGGCGTACGTCATGTCTCGCCTTGGCTTGGACGTGAATGCCCACATACAACCACGATGGCATATATCCAAGTCTAGGTACAGGTAGGTACTGGTAATGGAGTGAGCCACCCTCTCCACCTCATTTGTGTGATCATGGTCAAGCTAAGACATTCAGCTCATGATTGCGGATGGGCTCCTTCATCTCGTGCTATGCAATGCAACCCCGACGAGGTGGTGTGCAGGAAAAAAGCCACGTACCTCTCCACAATCACCAGGCACCCGTTCTAGAAATCTCGCCTTTCTCGTTCGTATTAGAATTGTCTGCTGCACATATAGGGCTGAAATTCAACTTTTTCGATGCTTCCATGAAGTCTTCTGTCACTCCAACTTTGACAAATGGGATGTAGGTCAGACTGTACAGCTTCGACTCTTGGCACACCATTATCATGATCCATCGTGTGTATAGCATGTTTCAAAACTCACATTAACACCGGCCACGTATAAAGGATATAGCAATATACCATCTTTATTGGCCAACATTCCATCTGATGAGGAACATGTTAGCTCAAATGGACAAAATAATTTCCTTATGAGCGAAGAAAAAAAAAAAGGGCATATCCGCCAATTAAAATTGAGTATCTCAGTCATTCATTGCATCTTGATTGAATCTTCAGTCATCAATTGGAAGCACGGCGGCTACGAAAAATGCCCTGGAGCGCGTGTGTGGCTTACACAAACACACAAGATTACTTGATAAAGCTACTTTATATAATTATAATTATTATATAGGCATGCATTCACTAACGAGCACTCTCTAACATTGATGAGATTGGCTCGGAAGGCGTTATCTTGTCAAAGGCACCCTCTCTCTATATTGCCCATGCTGCATCACAGCCTTGACCCGTATATATTGACTATTAGCAAGAAGTGCCTGTGCCAGTTCTCCAAATCGCCTTTGAACCAATGCAGCCTCCGCTCCAATGATCCAAGTTATACATAATTGCTACTTCATATCTCATGATGTGATATGTCGCGTGCATCCCGACCCCACGTTTGCCATGCGTTTCTTGCCCTTTAAACCCTCTATAAAATCAGATGCTGTTTTCTGCATAGGGCTGCCAAGAACACAACAGCTTCAGGTTGATATATTAAAAATAGGATTAATAGGTAAGGTAGCCATTGAAATAGGTAACATCGCTATTACGCTAGGCCGCGAGGAGTATCCAAGGCGAGGGAGGTGTAATCTTCAAGTGTGTAGTTCTCACGATTTTTAAAGGGTTTCATCATTTAATCTGCATAGTACTGTGCCATACTTGCGCTTCTATCTTGAGCCCTCACCGTATATATAGATGCCTAATATAATAATAGTAATAAAAAAAAAAGCCATCGTAATAGGCATGCATCACGAGGTCATTGAGATGGCAATCCTTTCGAATAAGCTACATCGCAGTTAAAAGCTAGAGTTTGTAAGTGACGGTACGTTCTCTTCCACTATTTCGCTTTAATTAAAGGCAATATTTTACTTTAATTAAAGGGATTTGATATGCGTTGTATTTTTACGAGTAATAAGCAGAATGGCTATTAACTACAAAGAGTCTCATTTTGCGAGGTCTTAGCTTTTCTTCCAGATTTCGGACGTTGCACTCGATTTCATATTGTAAGGAAAGCAGATTGGTGAAGTTAAGATCGAGTAATCTATACATATCGTGACAAAAAGAAAGTCTTAATCGTCGTCAAGCAGTTATGCGCTTTATGCTGATGCTCTATTTGCTGAAAAAAAAAAAAAAAAAGAAAAAAAAAAAAAAAAACTACTACATGTGTATCTATTAGTATTAATCCCAAATTCTGCTAAGATCTAGAAACAGAAACCTAAGCCAGATACCTAAACTATTATACCCAAGCCTTAGCTATTATTTGCTTCATCCAATGCATTCTTTTTTTCTCTTATAAGACATCTTTAATATACTTCTCCATAGAATTTGTCCAACTACCAGCGGATGTCAAGGGCTCTCCATCTCGGCTATTCGAATCTCTGGCGATATTGATTCTGGCCTTGGCACTGCTTCGTTAGCGCTACCTTGACCCATCTCCTGCGGCTTCGGTGCCCAAAAACCTGATAAATTGCTCTGCCCTCTTATGTATGACTCTCGTGGAGCGGAGGAAGCCATGCTCGTATGTGGATTCGAGCTGTAATATGTATGAGTGGCGTTGGTAGGAGAGCCATAGCCATCAGAAGGTACAGGAACAGGTACAATGTGTGGCTTGCCGCTTTGACGACGGAAATATAGCAGCAAACCAAGAGCCAGAAGCAAAACGGCTGCTCCGCCGATGGCGATTCCTGCTATCGCTCCACTAGAAAGGGTAATAGAATCAGAATTGGAATTTGAGCTTGAGCCCTCTGCTGTAAATGTAGAGCTCGGGGCCGTCGATGTCGACGTCATCATTGACATAGATGAGGTGTGTGTTGTTGTTGATGCTAGGGCTACCGTAGTCGTCACCACCGTGACATTATTCGTTCCACCCGGCGAGAGATTATCATATGCCTCACAATCGGGACTGGGTTGTGCAAGTGGGCACTCATTCGAGAAGCAGATAGAGTAAAGCTGGCCATTGACAGGCGGTGCGCATCGCACATTATACCTCGCATTCATAAAAGTATCAAGCGTCTTTGCATCTTCCTCTGAGAAGCCAAAATACCTGCTTGCTATAGTGAGCTGGTCGATGAAGTATCCGATGTCAGTCTGGTTCAAGTTCATGAATTTATGAACATAGGCTATGGAGATGGGACCACCGCTGTCAGCCGTTCGCGGAAATTTCGACACAAGACTGCAGCCGTAGACGAAACCAAAGGCTGTAAACCAGTGAGTGAACAGACGGCTAGATTGTAAAAGAAGGATAGTGGTGAGCGAATAGCACGGCAACTGGTGAAAGTGGCAGCGGTAGCAAGGACAAGG
This sequence comes from Trichoderma oligosporum, assembly GCA_015266385.1. Classification (NCBI taxonomy): domain Eukaryota; kingdom Fungi; phylum Ascomycota; class Sordariomycetes; order Hypocreales; family Hypocreaceae; genus Trichoderma; species Trichoderma oligosporum. The sequence continues at coordinate 30,054 of JACBYL010000025.1, read as the reverse complement.
GAAACCTACTACTGATTCGTCGAGTTATCCAAGACAACAGAATCCGCAGAGCCATTCAAAAATGCCATCAATGGCGCAGTGGCTCCTCCATCTAACCAGTTGATACCCACCGGTTGGTTATTTAGGTTCGTTGTTGCTTCTATCCAACATCGCCCAAGTCAGAAACCCTTTTTTTTGACAAGTACACAGCTGCCATGGACTCTTAAGATGATGTGCTTACTTGAACCGTCAAACCACGGCCTGAGATACACATCTATCCCATCAAAATTCCCGTGGTTAAAAACTCCAGTGCTATTGTCTGGTGGACTTGGGAGGCCAGCAGCTCCAGCATAGGCAAGGGTGACGATGCTTTGTACAAGGAGTAGCTGCGTTGTTCTGTTATTCCCGCCATACCGCTGCATAGCGTAATAATCACATATTGATTCATCATCAGACCTTTGGGCGAGGGTTACTTGCCCAATGGCGAAGAGTAAGACAGCAATAACACGTTTCCACAACATGTCGCATCCCCCACAAGAGCTGGTAGAGGAGCCGCAGATCTGCAAAAACAGAGAAGATGGGAGACAGCAGTAGCTTCACATGTACGGAGCACTCATACTTATATAGGGGTAGCCAAGATATTGGGCTAGACCATCATTTCTTCCAGCTAGACAGCAAACATGCCTACCTAATTACCCACGACGTGCATATGTGGCGGACGACGGCTTAGTTGATTTGCTCAATGAGAGAGCCACCGCGTCTCTGTCAGCCCAATGTTCCTTTTCCTTTTTGAACAGTATGGAGCATGCAAAAGCCCTGGTTGGCCTCTATGCTTAGATGAAATAGTTATTTGTTAGCTTCATGGCGCAGCCTCAAGGAGGCTAATACATACTATGCTGCATAGCTGGCACTGCACATTTGCCTAGATTTTATAAGAGAGAGCCATGCCGAGCGGTGCGTAGTCCCATCGGCACTTGGAGAAACCGGGGTGTTCGCGTCTGTCAATATTGATTGGAGAGATCATGTCAGCTCTTCTATAGTGCTGCTGCCTATAACCAACAACGGTATAACTTGTCCAGGTGGCAGCCTTTGCGGCTGAACATGGCTTACCTTTTTACCTGTAAACGAGCTGCAAGGGGGTAAATGAATCAATTTTACCATCAATACTTCTTTATTAGCGCGCATGGGCTAGACTCAAGAGCACAGGGGTAATTTTAATGGCTTCAGGAATTATTCAGTCAATTGTTCAGCCAGTATGCATATATCATGAATTATTTTTGATTTATTTTCGGAAAAATAGATCGCTAGATATTGGTTGGCGTTTATCGTGAAAGGTGCGCTCTGATGAATGAATACATGCCTGAAGAGAAAGGATGCTTAACTGCGTCGCTTACCTCATAACACTGACTAGTTGCCATGTAGAAACAAGAACTCATTCTCTGCATTAATCGGAATCTAAAAAATCAATGTTCAATCATAGTAATAGCCGTCGTCGTCGTCATCGTATACATCCCCTTCAGAGCAGCCTCCATCATCTTCATAGCAGTCTCCATCTTCTTCATAGTAGAATCCATCATCTTCATAGCAGCCTCCATCATCTTCATAGCAGTCTCCATCTTCTTCATAGTAGAATCCATCATCTTCATAGCAGCCTCCATCATCTTCATAGCAGTCTCCATCTTCTTCATAGTAGAATCCATCATCTTCATAGCAGCCTCCATCATCTTCATAGCAGTCTCCATCTTCTTCATAGTAGAATCCATCATCTTCATAGCAGCCTCCATCATCTTCATAGCAGTCTCCATCTTCTTCATAGTAGAATCCATCATCTTCATAGCAGCCTCCATCATCTTCATAGCAGTCTCCATCTTCTTCATAGTAGAATCCATCATCTTCATAGCAGCCTCCATCATCTTCATAGCAGTCTCCATCTTCTTCATAGTAGAATCCATCATCTTCATAGCAGCCTCCATCATCTTCATAGCAGTCTCCATCTTCTTCATAGCAGTCTCCATCTTCTTCATAGCAACCTCCTTCATAGTCATAGTAGTCTCCATCATAGTCATAGTAGTCTCCATTGTCTCCATAATAGTTTTCGTCATCTTCATAATGATAACCACCGTCTTCGCCATATCCTTCATCCCTATAATATCCTCCATTTTCATTATAGTTATACGCTGTGTAAAATTGGCTGTTGCCGTTATATTCGTTATCTTGCCTGGGCTCCTGGTATTCACGTTTTTGCTCTTGGTAGCTAAGGCGCTTCGCGTATTCGATATTGCCATAGCTAGAACCCCCGCGACTCTGCGCATAAAACCGAATATCTTCCACTTGACTCTTATAGCCGTTAGCTCTGATCTCATTATGCCGTTCCTGGTAGATTTCCTCTTTCTCTTGATGACGGTAGAGCATCGTCTGTTCTGGGTATGTCACACAATCATATTTCTGGCTGCCGTATTGTTCATTTGCATCCTTATAATAGATCATCTGTTCTTCATTGTAACCAATATCAATCAGTTTCTCGACGTATTGTCCATTGCTGTAGCCTTGTCCGTCATGAAGTTTGTAATGCACCTGCTCTTTGTCGCCGTGTAAGTTAACGATGTGAGATAAACTAAGGTCTCGCTCATCTGGTTCATAGAGAACGGGTCGACCGTCATTGTCCAACTCTTCATTATTCTGGCTCCCATCTAAAGACCGGTCGTTTTCATCTAAATCATCAATGACGATATCTTCAAGGTCCAATATCATCCGTTCATCGTTATCATCTTGTCCCTTTCTAAACACTTCTGAGTCCGCTTCTAAATAAATGTCACGATTCACGAGTGATTGTGACTCAAAATTCCATGCTCTCGTAGATTGCCGAGCTGTACTGAATTCTTCTGGGAAATCCTTTACAAATTTTTCTTCTCCGTATTTACTGACGAAGTGATAACGACAGTGGTAGTCTCGATAGATGGACCCAGAATTGCCATTTGCGTGAATTCCATGTGACTCTGTATAGATCTCCGTGTGGTCGTTCGACATGATATGATCTTTCCGACCCGCTACTGCCGCCGAACCACCGACTACTATAGTAGTCGTGTTTCTGGGTGTATTTAGTGGACTTCCGTCTTGAACCTTAGGATGACCGGACGAGTAGCCTAACTTAAGTTCCAATTGGGACTTTTGACTGTCATACTGCTGAGGAGCACCCCTTTCACTACCGCATTTTCGATCCCCAAGTTTACCTGAAGACCTTTGGCGGCCTTGGAACTTCCGTGGCAATACCTTGGAGTTAGGCTTTGTTGGTCTGTTGGGCGGAATGCGGGTAGGATTAGCCCTCCTAAGGGGTTTTTTTGTTCTTTTTTTAATAGCCTTAGGCCGGGACGGCAGAGTCCTTGGAGAGTCAAGTTGTTGAAGTATTGGCACCATGTCCCCATTCCCTGGCATAACACAAAGATCATCGCTTTCTTTACCGACCACATACTGCTGAGGAGCATCAGGGTTATGGCCCTCCAATCTCTCAGTTCCTAGATTGACCCTAGAAAATGGAGGATTTCTCTGAGGTTCAGTTTTGACAGTAGAAATAGCTCCTCGAATACCTGTAAATTTGCATGTTGTAGGCTGGGAAGAGTTATTGGTACTCCTAAGTACCCTATCACCTTTCTTTTTGTGCCATTCTATTCTGCAAACTGGCTTCCGAATGTCGCCATGTTGTTTTGGGGTTTGCTCTGGTAACGGTCTCCTAAAGAGAGCTTGCTGAACAGGTGGCGAACAAGGCACCAGCGCAAGATTATGTTCCCGCTGAGAGCAACAGCACCCCATTTTATTACCAAGGCTATCTTGTAGTTTGCTGTAAGTCATTCCCTGATGGAAGGGTTGCGTTTCCACTGCCAGCAGAACAATGGGGACCTGAGAGGACTGATTTAAAGATATCAGCGAGGGCGCGGAATAGCTACGTAAGAGCCTTCTAATATTTGTGGCATTTGGCTGCTCAAGTGCCAGTGTGCTGCCTCTCAGAGCCGATGACTCCGGTTTAAGACCCGGGCGATTCGTGGACGACTCATGCACAATCCTTGAATCGCCAGCGGATGGCGATTGTGTAGAGATATCACTCATATGTTGTTCATGAGATTTCTTAGTTCGTCGAGACACAAAGGCAATAATAGCTCGATATCGTTGACCAAGACCCGATTTGGCCTCTTGAAACCTATGAAACTTCAATATCGCTTTTATGCTCGACATACATCCGGAACCTGTTGATGTTGTTATCGAGGGCATTGGTGATGACATCCGGTCTGAAATACCGGAAGTGTCCAACCGACGACCATGAGGGCGTGGATATCTTTCCCCAAGGTCCAAGTTCAGGGATGTCTTTGGTGGAACTGAAATATTTGGTGTTCCTTCTGTTGAAATTACCGATGGTGATTGTTGGTTTGGGCATGTATCTACCTCTGCCGAAGAAGCGGCGCTGGCAAACGGTTCTTCTGCATCTTTAATTAGCTGTTGCTCCTCGTCCTCGAACGTACTCTGTTCTCTGCACATGTTCGGTTGCGAGGAGTGCTTGGTGAAATGTCTTTGGCCCAACATCTTCACCCCTTTTTTCTTCCTAAATCTCTCGAAAATCGTGGTAGCCATGGAGGGTTTTTTCTGTCCGTCTTTCTTTCTGTCTTTCTGTCTGCCTGCCTGCTTGCTTGTCTGTCTATCCGTTTGTCTATCCTTTTGTCTGTCTTTTTCTCTCTTAATATAACATCAGCTCTAACAAGTCTTGTAGATGGTAAACAGGGTAAAAGTTGATGAACTTGACTTCGTACAGTTCCAGATTTCTTTGCAAAAAAGGCATAGCTGAGCACAATAAACTCCGGTTTGTCTCCATGGAGCTCTCTAGCTCTTGCCTCGAGGCGGTCTTGATTGATGACGACTCTTCACGCCAGAAATGACCACTGACGTAATTGCTTCTATCTTCCTCTTAGCCAAGCAGTTCAGCGTTAGGTTCCCATATTTCTAACAGTAGTAGCAATATGAAGAACAGACTATTCCCTAGGGCTTTGCCATCAATGCATATCTATCTCACGATAAAAAGTCAACGGTAAGAAAGCAGTCAACAGCCTTCTGCTCTAGAAGATTCACACAAGGTTTTATCGTGAGACAAAGATGCTTTGTATACCGGCATTTGAATGAGAACAGTTTGGTACAAGATTTTCGTAATATACAATGCGCCAGCCATCGACAACTACCCATGTTATTCCATTTACAAGCTCGCCAGTACTTCTGCCTCACGCTCAGCTCTTCGTTCCACAGACCGCCTCTTGAATCGAATCTCTGCTCTCCTCCTTTCACCTCCATCAATTTTGCGGCCCTGGCGGTGCTCCCACATTCCTTCTGTAACCTTGACGATTGCGCCTGCTTGCTGTGGTAGAGGAGTTGCAAACGGTCCCGCTATTGACTTCAGGCCTCTAACCGTGTAGCCGTTAGGACGCGGCAGAATTAGTGAATCTTCCAGAGCTGTTTCTTCGTTCTGAGGCACATTGACCACATATTTTGCATCGCTAACAACAGACGCCGGCGGCGTCGCAACTTTCAACAGGGCCTGGCCGTCCTTGACATACTTGAAGTCACCCCCAGGTCCTAATGCACCCTCTCGGTATCGCTGCATCCACTGCAGTAAGTATCTGCGATTGCGGGGGGGTTCAATGCCAAGCTCTTTGAGTTGTGGAGAGGTGAGAGAGAAGAGAGACTCCCATGATGGGAACTTGGAGGCGTGCTTGTTAAGGCCGCGGCCAATTAGGGTGAGGAAGGTCTGCACGTCGGGAACGAATGGTTTCGGTTGTGGAATTGACGGAGCTGGCCTTGTCTTGTGAAGCCATCTTGACTGACTAACACCGAGGAAGTTGGTGCTGCGAAGGAGTCGCAAAGGTGATGGGAGCCGTCCAGTTTTCATCATGGCTGACTGGTAGAACCTTAACAATTGACGTTAGCAACACTGCATTGATGGATTCGTCGATGATTGATTAAAGATGAGAAATTACCCTATATTTTGACCTTCAATAAAGCAGTATTTGACAGGCCAGGTACCACAGATCCTCTTTCGAGTCCAGCTCGCGCAATCCTGTGGATTTGAGAACTTTCTTGGTCTAATCCATTTGATTTTGAAGATATTAGCTAAGCAAGGCTATAAAAATAGTGGGTAAAGATCTTGTATGATCTTATCGGGTCTAATTCATTGGACCGATTCTATCAATTTGATAACGCCATGATAACGCCTTGTAATTAATGTCACTGGCTTATATCCTTAACTTGTCACAATCACTCCTCATTCACGCTCCAATCCACCATGGTGACGTGCGCATCTATCAGAGATCGTGTTAGCATGTGCCTAAGTTATCTATAATTAATTCCAATTACACTCGTACCCGATGCTACTTGTCCAATATGGTTCGCAAGAAACTATCGAGCAGGCCCATCGTGTGGCCTACTTTTGATATCGGATATGATGGTTCGTTCGAATATACGCTTGCGCCTCCTTGCGAAATACTGTGAATCTAATATTTCCATTTCAAGATGTGCTTCCAGCTGCATTTTTAGACTTCTTCGATTCTCTATCAAGTTTTTCCGAACGCATTAATGAACTCGAGCCGCCATCCTCGAAGCGTCGCAAGATAGATCGTGAATTAGATACCGGCGTCTGTATCGCCAAAGGCAAAATCTCCTTCTCGCGCCAATGTAAAGACAATTCTGGTCCGAGCTTCCGTAGTGTCCATCGTGGTGTTGAGTCTTTACTCAAGTTCAGTCTCCATGACGGACATTTATCGGTCTGTACACGGCCGGCCAATCGTCTTGGACGTTTCAATGCACAGATATTGCTACGCCCAGAAGATTTGGATCAAGATGCTGAAAAAATTCTCGAGATCGAGGGGTCAAATTTGAAAAGGACTATCGTAGGCGCCATTTGGACAGTCGCTGATGTTACGATTGAGCAGCATCAAGGCATTGCCTCTTTGACAACTATATTCCAGCTTTTTTGGAACGAGACGCCATCTCCGTACGCTTCCTTACGAAGGAATGACGAGCGAAAATGCAGCGAGAAGCTGATTCTTGCTTTCTTTCCTGCACCAGATAGGCCTCTTAACCCAACCTCATGGTCGCCAATGGATTTCTATAATGCGGCACACGTGCCGCCTAAACGTGACACTGCTGCCCTTTCCATTGACGTTCCTGGTCTGAACGCTACCCTATTTCCGTACCAAAAAAGGACGCTGCATTGGCTATTGCGTCGAGAAGGTGCAAAGTGGACAGCACATACGCCAGCAATCCAACCTCTGCTGGAAGCGGAACAAGAGCCGAATCTTGACCTTTTTCGAACTGTGAATGATGCAAATAACCATCAAGTATACATCAGTGACGTGTTTCAGACCATTACCCGAGACGCCACTCCGTATTACCAAGCTAGCAGAATTGTTAAAGGCGGCATCCTAGCAGAAGAAATGGGTTTAGGAAAGACGCTGGAAATGATTAGCCTCATTCTGCTGCACAGGCGTCAAGTGTTTCATCCAGAGCCACTTCTAGGCCAACAGAATCTTGTGCCGAGTGGCGCAACTTTCATCGTAACTCCGAAATCTTTGCAATCGCAGTGGATATCTGAATTAGCCCGTCATGCTCCAAAATTGCGCGTAAAGAACTATACTGGATGCAGAGGCGTTAATAAAGAGGACGAGGATCAACTAATAGCTGAATTGGCTGGATACGATGTAGTGGTAACGACTTATAACGTACTATCTGCAGAACTTCACTTCGCAATTAACCCCCCTGAGCGCTCACGCAGGTACGAGAGAGCATATTGTCGAGTCCTTTCACCGCTCGTCCAAATATCTTGGTGGAGAGTCTGTCTCGATGAGGCGCAGATGATTGAAAGTGGCGTCAGTCAGGCTGCCGCATTAGCAAGAGTCATTCCTCGAATAAACGCTTGGGGCATCACCGGAACACCAGTAAAGGATGATGTTAAGGATTTACTTGGCTTGCTCTCGTTCTTGCGATATGAGCCATACTGCTCAAAGCCTCAGGTTTGGCAGGCACTTACTACTCACCATAAGACGTTATTTCAGCAACTTTTCAAGTCCATCTCTATTCGGCATACGAAAGTTCTAGTAAGGGATGAGATAGCTCTGCCTCCACAGAGACGATTTGTTATAACCATGCCCTTTACTGCCGTTGAAGAGCAACACTACCAATCGCTGTACAAAGAGATGGCAGAAGCTTGCAAACTCAGCACCAAGGGGGGCCCTTTAATTGAGGACTGGAATCCAGAAACATATGAGGATGTTATGAGACTATGGCTCAACCGGCTGAGGCAAACTACTCTCCACCCTGAAGTTGGTGTTTACGGACGCCGAGTATTAGGAGGCAAGGAACGACCCATGAGAACTGTGGAGGAGGTGCTGAACGCTATGCTGGAGCAGGGCGAGGCTGCTATTCGAATTGATGAAAGAGCGTATCTTTCGAGCAGACTGTTCCTGGGTCAACTATTTGAAAACAGCCCTCGAGTTAAAGAGGCACTTGTGATCTGGGAAGAGGTACAAGGCGAATCCGCAAAGCTAGTGGCCGATGCTCAATTAGCACTTCGAGATATGTTTCGTGAGAATAAAGGAACGAATGGTCTAACTGAGGATTTAGAGAAGATAAATGATACATCTGACTCAGACATTGAGTCAGGAGAAGAGGAGGAACAGGAGATTGGAAGTAAGGGCAAGCTTGGGGAACTGCAAAATAGGCTGAGAAACAGCCTTGAACTACATCATAAAGCCGTTTTCTTTTGCGCCAACGCATACTTTCAAATTAGGGATAATGATGAGATGACAGAGCCAGACTCGGAAGAATTCCAACGGTTAAAAAAGCTTGAAGACGATGGTTATGAGAATGCCAAGATGATTCGACGCAAGATACTTCGCCAAGGCCACCGCAAAGCCATGAGGCTTATGAATAAAATAAGGCTGAAAGCCAAGCAGCAATGCTTCACCGAGATACCAGAGCTTATTTTGGATGGCAAGAAAGGTATTGAAAGTGGCAGTACTGTTGACAGCTTACAATGTCTTTACGATGAACTCAATGAACAAGCAAATTTACTTGACGAATGGAGAGAACAAGTTGTTCAACTGCTTTTACGACCACTTGTTGATGAAGAGGAAGGAGCAGAGACTACCGGAGAAGAACTCGCAGATTCCACCAAAGTTCAAGATGAGCTCATGGTTTATGTCCAAATTCTTCGGGCTGCTATTGCTGATCGTCAATTTGCCATATCGGGTCAGACAAATGGATTGGTGGAACACGAAATAGAGACATCGATAAAGCTGGCGAACGATGGAAACGGACCTGCTCCAGAGAAATTCATTCAGCTTCTGCGTAGGAGAGCAGAGGTCAAGCCTAGAATGGCCAAGACATCTATGCGCGGCGCCATCAGCGAGCTTCGCAGCTTGGTGTCCCGGCTTACACGAGATACAAATCAGAGTCAGAGAGAAGTTGTAGAATCTACAATTGCCTCCGCTTTGATGAAGACAACTCAAACGCTACTCAGCGAACAGAATAAAGCGGCAGTGGCTCTGGAAGCTGAAATAGAAAGCTTCAAAAGAGCCATGAATGCTCGACTAGACTACTATCGCCAGCTGCAAGCTGTCTCAGATGATGTGCTCCCTCTTGAAACTCCCAAAACTGAAGAGGCAATAGAAAAAGCAAAGAAAAACATCGACGATCTTCATAGAAAGCTGTTATCTGGCGAGGCCAAGCATCGATATCGTAAGTGTAATCATTTTTCATCGAGGTTTTTATACGCACCGTGCTAATATGATGATTTAGTATTGAGCCTAAAGGAATCGGGTTCTAAGTCAAACGAACCCCGAATGTGTGTCATTTGCCAGATGCCATTCATAACTGGCGTGTTGACCGTGTGTGGTCACCAATTTTGCAAGGAATGCATGATGACCTGGTTCAAAGCGCACCGCAACTGTCCCATCTGCAAGAGAGCTCTCAAGGCCGACAATCTCCATGACATTATTATCAAGCCGCAGCAGCTCCAGGTCCATGGCGAGGATTCGGTTTTACGGAAAGCAGATACAAATGATAGCCCACAAGGGCGGCGAGGCTCTTCAAAACAGACGGTGCTCTATTCTGAATTTGATACAGAACAATTTGATCAGATGAAGAATATCGAGCTAGACGGCCCTTCATTTACCACAAAAGTAGATACCTTAGTTCGCCATATCATGTGGTTACGAGAGTCAGATCCGGGCGCGAAGTCGATTGTGTTTTCACAGTGAGTGCCGTTCTATCTATCTCGAGTATAATAAGTATCATATCATTAGAAATGTCTGTACTAACACAAATACACAGATACAAAGATTTCCTAAACATCTTACGCAACGCATTTTTCCGCTTCCGCATCGGCTACGCTTCCATTGACGATGCTGACGGGATCACAAGGTTCAAAGAAGATCCCGCAGTAGAGTGCTTCCTTCTCCACGCCAGAGCTCACTCCAGCGGTCTGAACCTTGTAAATGCCAGCCACGTCTTCTTATGTGAGCCTCTTCTCAACACCGCTCTCGAACTACAAGCAATTGCCCGCGTAGACAGAATTGGACAGCGGCATGAGACGACGGTGTGGCTCTACATTGTGTCAGGAACGGTAGAAGAGTCGATTTATAACCTCTCTGTCCGACGCCGCATGGAGCACATGGGTAGGAATCTCAAGGGCAAATCCAAAGAGTCGACGCCGGAATTGCTAGATGTCAATATTGAGGAGGCTAATACGTTGGAATTGGAGCAAGCTGCTTTGTCGAAGCTTATGAGTAAAGACAGATCCGCAGGAGAGATGGTTGATCGAAGCGATTTATGGGAGTGCCTATTTGGCCATTTGAATGGCAGCGATGTAAAGCAGAGCTGAGGACAGCCAAGATGAATTTTCGGATGGAAATAGGAGTGCGTGCGTTTTGCTATACTCTGTATAAGAAGTGGCTGCTGACGAGGAGGAAAAAAAACATGACTGACAATAGTATGGTCGGATGAATGAAATGATTCGTATTTAAATATAAGTACGACTACAATAAGCAGGAGGGTCAATTACAGATAGGAACTGAAAACAATGAACTAAGAATCCAAGAAACAATCAGAAGATAAAAAATTGATTAAAACGGCAGTAAAATATCATTATCATTTTCCACCCTCAATATTGTACATGATTTCTAAAGTTTTGTATCCCAATTCGATCCATAGCCATCTAAGCTAAGACTGGCCAGTCAAAAAAAAAAGCAAGCCTTATGTCTGCGGCCATATCTTGACAGTCTCAGGATCGGTAAATGCAGCTCTCGGAAGATAAACTAAAAACGAAATGTTGCTACACATTACAAAATTCGCTACCATCCATAAAAATGAGATGCAGTATACGGGAAACTCCCAGTCCCAGCACCCCCACAAGAATGAGTATGAAGGAGGTTGTAAAACAAAAGGGGACGATCCGTCCATCCCTTTACTCTAGACCCTTCTTCTTGCTGGCGCTAGACTTTACGCGCTTAGCAACAGGACGGTTGATGTGGTGGTCAGGAATCCAGCTCTCGTCATAAGTCTTGCCCGTGGACTCGGAGCCAGAAAGCGCATCAGCACTTTCAACAGGCCTTTGAACGGGCTTCTTGGGCGCACGAGGTCGCTTGGTCTGGGGGAAAAGAGCCTCGATCCAGGTCTTGTAGACAAAGTAAAGGGTTCCGCCAAAAGCAGCAGTGAGAACAAGATACAAGAAGATGCTACCCATGTCAGTCAGTAAAATTGTACAGAAGAAAAACGGGAGAAAAGGAATATTATGTTAAGAAAGACATACATCTGAGGGTCAAGGAAGCTAGTAGGAGCCTCAACGATGGAGGTGTCACCCTCGTAAACGGGGATTTGGAAGACGTCACCCTTACTGTTGGTAAAGACCGCGAGAAGGTGAAGCCGAACGTCCTGGGGCATCATATCGAGAGAAAAGGCATAAGGAACAGACTTGGTCTGGCCAGACTCAATCTCCAAGTTGTACTGCACAGACGTGAGGTTGCGAATAATGGCCTCGTAAATTGGCTTGTCCTCAGGGATCTCCCCGGTCTTCCACAAAGCACCATTGGCAAAAACGACCTGGATTGGAAACTCCTCGTTGTTGGTTACTTCAATAACGGCAGTTGTTGGTCGGCCATTGATGAGCTTCACGCCGAGGATATCGGAGTCGGGGAAAATCGTCCTGACATCGGCATTTAGTTTAGCCTGCGGCCTCTCCAGGATGGGAGTATCATCATCAGCGGTCTCAGCATCGATCTAAGGCGCATCTTTATGTTAGTACTATGCTCTGTCTAGTTCTTTCTGTCGCTTTTCTTTCTTTTCTTTTTCTTTTTCTTTTTCTTTTTCTTTTTCTTTTTCTTTTTTGCTTTCAGCAAATCAATGCATTGAGCGCAAAGATAATAGAAAACAGAGAGGGAGGGAGATACGACGAAAAGCTCAAAGCAGCTCTAGAGCATCACGTTTCGCTCAGTCAACTCACCTGTGCGACGACGCTCAAGACTTGAAAAGCCAGGAAAGCGAGGAGAGACGACTTGAACAACATGGCGGCGACACGAACCCAATACGGTCCGGCCCAATTGATGACCAGAGAAAGGAAGCGGGGGGGGGGGAAGGGGTAGAGGAGAAGGAATTGGAGAGAATGGAGAGAATGGAGATGGAAAGTTTGGAGCTCGATTTGTACGAAGGTTCTAGTTTACCTAGTAGTAACAGAAATGTGGCCACAGCTGGTTTAGAGGGGCTCCACCTTACATAACCCTCTTTTCCTTTAATGAGTTCTTACCCGAATAGGCATCATGCGTTGTTCCCTATAGCCTATACTACTTCAAATATCAAGAATACAAAGCATAATGTTCGTTTGATATTGAGAGAAGCTATATAAAGTTCAAAGTACAGCTATGTAAGATACTAGACACTCATCTTTTTTAAATTGGGACCTTATTGATTGACACTGCTATCTATTATAAGACGTGACACAGAGTAAGTTTTCCTTACTATTGATATTATATACTTCATACTTCATCCTCTCCCTGCCATAATGTTGGCACAATTCTTCTCATAATAAATTGTCCATCAAGATATATATATATATATATATATATTTTTATATAAATATATATATATATATATATATATATATATATATATCTAGCCCGCTATGAAAACCCTAAGCTGTTCTTCCCGAAAGGAAAGATAAAAAAGTTTTAAAACACCATCAAGTGCGCCCATCTAAATGCACAAAGCATCTCGATATCTAGTGTCCCCCAAGATCCATGCCACCCCATCCATCAAATACATCCATATCAGTATCGAGGCTGCCAAACAAATCTGCTTCTGCCGATGCATCCAGCCCGCCATTGCTACTAGACGCACCCAAGCCCAAATCCGACGAAACGCCACCTATACCCATATCCAGACCTCCAACGCTATCAATCGCCATGGTATTATCGCGTTGAACCCCGGTAGCCACGGTAATGGAATCTCCCAGGTTCGTCGCATCACCAGTCAAGTCCAAATGCATATCGGCTGCCTGCAGCATAGCAGGTGGTGGCGGTAACACCATCTGCGCCTCGACTCTCCTGTGCAGGCGAACCACAGTTTCCGCTAACTCGGCGTCCTTCTTTTGTAGTTTTCTATATTCCTCCGCTTCCATTTTTAATACTTCTCTGAGAGTAAGAGCCCGCTGTAGCAGCGGAGGCATGTTTCCTGCTTCATCTAAAAGCCCAATTGTAGGTGGGAGTTCATTTGTCACGTTTGGAGCGCATATCAAGGCTGTCGCCACGTCATACACAACGCTTCCGCTGCCAGCTAAAACCTGCTGACGGATTTCTTCAATGATGACTCGTAAAAGCCTACTCGCACCCACAATTTTGAGAGTTGCAATGATTTGCCGATGTGTATATGAGGTTGGCATAGGTGTCATTTCTGGATGTATGCACCACTGAACAAGTGCCTGAATTAAGTGCTTGATGGCGCCAGAAAGGCCACTGCTCGAGCTAGTTGCCCAGAGCTCCAGTTCTTGATGCTCTGCAGCTCCCGTTCGCCTAGAGAGGGGTAAGCTATCCTTCAAAGCTCTCAGCAGAGGTTCAATATCTTGGTTCTTGGGATCCTGTCGTTGATACGATCGCAAAGAGTGTTCCAAGGGTTTGGCAACTATGCCCTTTACCGATGCGAGCATAGTACTGGCTTCGCCGGAGATGGAGGCAGGCAGCAAGATGAGCTGTAATATTTTAATAATGGATTTTTGTTCCTTTTGTTCAACCCAGAGATAATCGGACAAGAAGCGAATAGCCGGTATAAGCGACGGCAGTAGAAACGTGTCAACCAAATCTATAGCCAGTAAGCCAACGAAACGGTCCAAATCACAAAAAGAAGGTAAAAAAAAAAAATGGGGGAATAATTAATAACTTTTAAGTACTCACATTCAACACCCGACCTAAGGGCATCATCGGTTAAGAAGCCTTGAGTATATGCAATTACAATATTTTGGAAAAGAGTCGCAATGAGGAGATAGAACTCCGCTGGCGGACAAGATGACATCAAGTCGTCTCCCAACCCACCTGCATCGCTATCGAAAAGCCCATGAATCCATCCGCTGAGGTGTCCATTTTCTTGTTCCGAAAGCTCGTCCAACTCGCGACTAATGTGAGCTCGACTGATGATTTTGGCAACATTTGAGTCTGTAGATTGAATGCCAATATCTGCAGGGGACAAACTGTATCGGTATGCGAAGGCCAGCACCAGGAGCAAGATGGCGCCAAACTCTTCGTATACAGGTTGGTATTCTCCTTGATCCTCTTCGTATCGCCAACTATCCAAGAGATGGCACAAGGGCTCCAGGACAGTTGGGAGCTTCTCAAAGAGGAGAAGAACGTCTAAAGATTGAGGCTTCTGTACTAATTGGCTGCAAAGAAGTTTCAGTGACATTGTGTCCTTGCTGTTGCAAAGTTGTCGTAACAACTAGCTCTCCCTCGTCAGCATGTCTCGTCTCAAGGGCCGGCTATCATATGTTCAAAGAAGAAAAAAAAAGAAGAAAAAAAGAAAAAGAAAAGTTATGGGAAACAAACCTCAACAAGCGCCTGACATACAGCGCCGACGTTCCCATCCATCTTATCCATGTCGCGAATAAGGGCTTGGATCTTGTCTGGATCAGATAGACAGCTCTGAACCAATTTTTCCTTGGAATACTTTTCTTGAGACGGTTCATACGACATGGAGCTCTCTCCAAGAATCCGTTCCACATGCTCACGTTCTATCAGTTCATGGAGAGCGCAAGCCGAACAAAATTCCTCTCGAACACTCTCTGTGTATGGGTTATTGTTTCGTGATTCATCAAACATGAGCGACGCTGTGGGGAATACGCTCGTGTTGACTTGAGAAAGTGCCTCAGTAATGCAGAACTCTGCAGATGGAGTTGAGAAGCCTGGGGGGAAAAGCTGACTGAGTATCAAGGGCACCTTGTTAGTCAAGAAAGATCGCAATAGCTGGGCATCTCTGGGTCCTTCGGTTCTGAAAACGGCATTTGCTAGCAAATCAAAAGATGCCAAAATCAGATCGATTGCGCTCTGTTGAATGTTTCCCTACGAAAAGAATCAGTAAAGAGAGCTCCTAAAGAAACTCTTTCTGATAATTACATGGTATTTGTTATTCAGATATGAAAAGAAGACGTGATCATCGATCAGCGGTCGGCCAACGAGCTATCGCAATAGTCAATATAACGTTATAGAGAGGGGGAGAGTGAAGAATGCAAACGAACCGAAGCATTTAAATATATGTATAAGCCTGCTCGTGTGTTCGCAATTGGCATATCCGGGATGACAAAATTGTCCAAGCCCACTGTAGAATCCAGCAGCTCATCCATAGCAGCATTAGCAGCTTGGTTGTTCTTATCCACCGGATCCAGCGGAGCCAAGACGTCGGTTCTGAATATCTCGAGTTTCTCAACAAATTGTGGGACAGGTTGAAGAGCCTGAACAAAGGTTGCGAGGCTCTCCGAGAATCCCTTTCGTGGCCCTATATAGGAAAAAAAAAAATAAGAAGATTAATAAAAAAATAAGCTCATGATACATAGGCCGGATTATTGATGCTGGTCTCGTACCTTTGGCAGCTGGGTGGCTAATAACCTTGACAAGCGCCGGATTGTCGACCAGTCGAAGTAACAATGGAACAAAGGCAGCTCGTGAGACCTCCATCTCATGGCGAACCTGCGGGTCCTGCAGGCTTCCGAGCATGTCTGCAGCCATGGAATTGGATGCAGCGGCGAAGAGCGACATCCATTTGGAGATGATATGGACCAGCTCCAACGCTGTGCGAGAGTCCTTGAAAGCGGTGCCTTCCACCACAAGCTTAATTACATGATAAAACATGACCTCTTCGAGCCAAGACGAGCTCTTCCACCGAGTAGGTTGAGATGGCCGTTTAGGCTCTTTCTTGATCTCTTCTTCCCCTGGAACTCCAACTCCACCCTCATCCTGCTGGACTTGTGGTATCTGCGCATGCAACGATGAGTATCTATAAAGGGCTCTAAGGATAGATGCCGCGTCGACGTATCGCAGCTGCGTGAGCACGGAGATGTACGGGGGTATGCGCGGATCGGGGCTGACGCAATTGGACTTTTGAGGCCGCAGAAAAAAGTCTGCAATAATCTCGGGAGGCAGTTGATGCTTGGAGAAGACGAGACGGACATAGTCCTCAAAGGGTCCCGCGTCGAGGCGCTTTGTCAAACATTTCGAAATAAAGTCGGACCAGTACTTTATGGAGTCGTGGAGTGCCTCGCTGGCCGAGATGCGCCCCTCCATGGTCTGGAACAACACTGCAGGAGATATGTAAAAGAAGGCAGCAGGAGAATTTTGAGAAGACGGCGTTGTATTATATTATAGGTATATATGGATGTCGGTGGAAGAAGCTGATTTAGAAGAACGTCGAAAGCGGGAGGTTATCGTATCGTATCTGAAGAGAGAGAATCAAAAGGTTGGAGCCAGCAGCGAAAAAGCTGTCACGGGCTATTACATGCCATTGAAGTATTAATAGACCTGCTCACCGCAGCCATAGAGCAGATTTTAATCGGGCTCAAATGTCAGGCTTTAAATTGTTCCTTTTTATCTGTCTTTTTTTGCTCCCGGCAAGTTTCGCGAGCCAGAGACGCAGCGACAATGGCACCCGCATCACGAGTTAAAGCGGCCGCGGCTGGTTGTACATTGGTACAAGCTACTGTAAATTTAGGTGGGGTCTCACTGCTCACAGCTCGGTGTGGGGACTGTATGCAGCCCAAGCGCTCTTTCTCTTTCTACGGATACCAAGTTCCCCAGATCTTTAGCAAGAAGGATCAACTGAGCTTATTACAAGTCTCTTTCCATTGCACTTTAGATTTAACCAAAAGTATCTACCTAGTAGTGGGTGGACCTTAGGCCTAGGGTCATCTTGCTTATTAATACAGAGTCCCTTATAACTGCCAGTGTTGCCTCGAATCTACGAATATCAAATCTGCTTGATTAGAGGCTTAGTACTAATTATTAAACAACCAGGATATCACCTTTTCCACAGCAATTCAAAATAACAATAAGGTAAATAATGAGGAATGATGGGAATCTAGATTAAATAAAAAATCAACCAACGCTCAGCCATGCCACATAGCGCACTATGGGCTTCAGAGTAACAACTTCATTATAACCGCCCGTACCCTCTCTCTCCATCATACGATCCAACACTTGACCACATTTTTTTTTTATAATTCTTTTTCTTTTTCTTCTATTTTTTTATTTATTTCTCATATGTCGTCATCATCGTCTTCTTGCCTGCAGCAATCAGATGTGCATAGTCAGTGCCCAAGAATCTGCCCTTGACGTAGTAAATGAGGAAGCTGAAAACTTTGAACGAGCCCATCTGGCCAGTAGCACGACTTCTTCCCAGCGTAATACCAACAACCTCTTTGGTGCTGGGGCTATATTCCGGCATGGAGCCGCCCTTGAAATAGATAGGAAGTGCTTTGATGAGGTGTACAGTCTGGGCTTCCGCTGCGCTAGCCCTGTCTGCCTCCAAATTACCAATATCACCGAGAACAAATATGTTGTCGTATCCCTTAGCCTGTAGGGATTTTGTCTGCTGAATATAGCCTTTGCTATCCAAAAGATTTGCTGGCACAAACGAGCTATTGGGTGTGTTGCCAGTTGTAGGGATATACGCCTGTGTCGTGAGCGTCGTGGTGGTGCCATCTGAGCTCTGTAGCGTCAGCACTGTCTCATTGCCCGATGTGGTCACGGAGCTGACAGTCGTGTTGGGAATCAGCTTAACACTGAGCTTCTCCAGCTCAGTCTTAACCGCCTTCCGGACGCTTTCGATAACCGGTGGTCCGAGGGGCAATCTATCATTGTAGATGTAATACACCTCCTTTCGGCCCGGCTTAGAATACTCAAAGCCTAGTTCGCCCGCAGTTTCGGAGCCAGTCAAGCCACCGCCAACCACGACGATGGTCTTGGCATTTTCAATCTGATTCTGCAGCTCGTGCAAGCGCTGCTTGGTCTGCTCAGTTGTGCCGATGGATTTCCAAGGCATGTTGTCCCTAGATGATGTGCCGGTGGCAACGACAATGGTGTGATAGACAATGGTGCGGCTTTGGCCAGAATTGAGTGAGACAGTAACGGTATTACCAGTGGGATCCATGGCGCTAGCAGTCCCGAGAATAAATTCAAACTTATCAGAAGCATATTCTTTGAATGATGGCTGGAGATCGATTATAGCCTTGTCGTCGGCCAATTGGCCAGGTACAATGACTCGGGGCATTGCAATCGGCCAGTGGAAGTGGCTGTTGGGAGCAACGACGATCATCTTGTATTCCTTGTCCTTGAGAACAACATTGCGCATAGTCTGGCGGATAAGAGGCGCAGCAGCAATGCCAACGCCCAAGATGACGATTGTCTTCATTATTATTTTTCTTTCCCCTCGGGTGGTTATTTCTTCTTGAAGTTGCCAAAAAAGTGGTATACAGAGTAGAAGAGACGCCAACACCTATATCAATTGGTTATGGCGATATAAAAAAAATAATGGAATTGTGAAAATAAGTCTTTGAAGCTGAGCAGGGCGTAGAGCCGATATATATACTCCGCCACTCATATATGTGTCAAGGACAGAGTAAGTCGTATTTCGTGTTACCAGTACTCCGTAATGTCAACAAAGCTGATGAGAGATGCTGCTTGCACACTAATTGTTTATGCTAGAAACAGGGGCTACATAGACAAGATGACAAACAAAAGACTACCAGCATTAAAATTGCTACTAGTATTATAAGAGATTAATAATTTGGTATTCGACAATCTGTCGGCAATGTATGCGGTTTCTGACGCGCGCGGTCCATCGATCCGTCACTTTCTCTGCTGACATGACACTAACACCGCAACTAGGATTATAATTTCCATACAAAAAACAATTCATGCGAACAAGAACAAAGTGGCAAATCAAATTTTTGTATTTTATACGGTAGTTTCTCCACAAAGCAAGGTTTAATAATATGGATTATTGAGAAAGCTCAAAGCCCGTGTCATTCCCGCATTATCCTACCAGCCAGCTCAAACTCCGTTTCCCTCTACTCCATACTCTGTGCTCCGTAAACGTACCCGAGTATATTACTAGTAGTTTATCGTCAATCAAATACTCCGTAGCAGCCCTTGAATTCAAAGTAAGTTGTCAAGGATGTAAAATGTGCCGCGCGCTGAGATCCACTCAAAGTTATTTTAAAGGTAGAACCAATCATAAGCGTTAGCGCCAGCTTCCCGCTCGTGACGCTTTGCGGAGTTTTTAAATTTGGCCAAACGAGCGGAGAGAGAGAGAAGAAGAAGAAGAAGAAGAAGAAGAAGAGAGTTTCCTCAACTTGAGTTAAACTCCGTAACAGTGGTAGCAATCACCTTAATGTAAAAAGTTTATAACGATTACAATCATAACTATAGATTACAAACCACCGCGCATCATATAACCTAACCCTACGAAAATCCCGTAAAATTTGTCTAATGATGCTTTCCGACGGGTCGATTCTCCGCTCCGTGCCGGCCCCATAATTGCGGCAACGAACTCGATTAGCCAGGGAGTCAACTTACCCGGAACTGTCCTAAAAGTCGGAATACGGCGGTATTGTTTACCCCGTATAGTTTATTTCTATGGAGGTTCCCGGTTCCTGTTGGGTATTTATAGGCTGGGTAGCACGTAAACCTGAGCAACTCTTGGAAGAGCGAATGGCTTCAACCAAACAAAACATTATTATTCTCTTTTATCTAGGAAAGCTTCGCTGTCCAAAACAGTTACACCGGATAACTGTGCTTTAATACTTGGTTGCGTTGGCAACTGGAGGCTACCAGCTGTATATTACAGAGTATATATATGTTAGAAATAAAGGCCATCTATAACACATCTCGCAGACTAGCTAGGAACGCAACTCAGAGGTAACTTGTTCTAAAACACCAAATATCTGTGTGAATTCAGTTCTACATCATATATATTTCATTCCAATGGACATGAACCAGACAGCCAGTTTAACATGAAGTAGGTATGTAAACATGATATGATTACTATAACTAAAGAACAACTAAACAACACGGTCGCGAGTAAGAATACATTCCGCGTATATCATATTTATACGCGGTCTACCCCGCAAATCAGCCCCGAAGAACTCGAGTCATTCTTTTAACGAGGACACATTTGGCGAGGGCCGTTGCTATAGAAGAAAAGAAAAGAAGAAAAAAAACTACCAAACTCAAAAAAAAAAAAAACAGAAAAAAGGATTGAGTCGTGTTTATCGGCTGAGTTCGAGCGGTGAACGTTGAACGGCAAACGGTAAACGGTAAACGATAAACGGGATATGCCAGAATGCTTTTAAAAGGTCAAACTTTTAATTTATTTGTCACACATAGAGATATTTATTGTTTATGGTATAAGCCGACCTCGGAATAAGAGCTATAGACGAGATCTCATACATACTATTATGACAGCATTTACGTTCCAGGACATGATGAAGCAGACGTCATTAGAGAAGTTTTTGTTTCTTTTGGCCAGATGGGGGTGTTTACTATATCTTTCTGTTGAGTACATCGCAACCCCATAAAGATGAAGTCATTGTTTATTCTCTTCTTTATTGTTTGTCTAAACAGTCTTATATCTTCTTCCTTTTTTTTCAGCCTTGAAAATTTCCAGCCTGATGCTCTGTTTAAATAAGCACTTGCTGTATGTCTGGCATTGATATTGAACCAAGCGTCAGCATGCCTTACTTGTACACTATGAATGTTGACCTATACTCTGTATACTCTACTTACTCTCTCCTCCCCCAGTAACAGCGCAACAAAGATGGAAAATTCCGTTTCAATTGCCCCCTCATGGCGCGTATAGTAAATAATAAACAAATTACCTATTTGAGAGAAAATCTTTTTCAGGGACGAGGCACTTCTTACCTAGGGGGGTGTTATAGCTAAAGAGGCGCCACGCCACCCCTAACCACATCGCCTAGAGCCTCATTGTCAAGATTTTGTTGCTGTTGCTAGGCAGCCTGAATATTTTTATATAGAAAGGGCATCTAAGTTTATAAATATAATACCTATGGCGCTTCCATTTTCTTGTTATTTACTTGCTCAGTGGAAAAGGTTTCTTTTTTGACTCAACCTTTAATTCGTGCTTATTTGGTATTCTTTGTCCACGTCGCTCGCACCCCTTTCCTAAGTAATGTATTACTACTCCCTAAGTAAAGTGTGAATATCCTGCACATCTTTCTAGAGTAACATTGATTGGCAAATATTTATACCCACATGAATGAAAACTAAATCCTAATATTTGTATAATTCTGCTGCAAAGCATACGAGTATTGACACAGTACTTGTACCTGTGCCTCTAGCTGTTTGCCGTACCTCTACCTGTGCCTTATACTCGATACAGCACCCGCACCCCCCATTTGCCTTGTCTTACCTTTTACCAGGTACCAGGTATGCATCGTATATGGTAAAAATGGGTATTCCGTCTTGGCAAATGCTACTAGTACCAGTACAAGAGGTACTTACTCCGTACAAGCATAGGAATTATCAAACCAGCCTTTGTCGTGCCTCCCACCAGATGTGGAGATGTCTGAATTGTTCTGTGGATCGGTCACTTGTCACACGTCCGAAAGCTTTCGGGATCCCCTCAAATCACAGCCAACCGAATTGCTTGAAAGCCCTTTCTCCACATCTACATAAAGATTAAGTATAGAGTACTTGTAAGTTCTCCTATTGGCTCTAAGGTAGCCCCATAATAAGCATTTTAGCAAGTATACATACTTTGCTTTTTTGTACACACTATACAAATAACTCTTCCTCTATCTAGTAAAGCACCAAAAGACTAACTCGCAGATCCAATCCCCTCCACCCCCCCTTGTCTTGAAGGCACCCCCCCGGTTGTGCGCAAAGTTCACACCCTCAGCAACGAGGGTTCAAGCCGCTCAGTCTCAAGGTTTTGGTTGACCAGGGGAAATTGCCCGGGGCAGTGGTAGTACTAGACATATATAATTATCATCCCCAGCTATTTGGTCCTCTTCTTTTCCCTCCTGGGATGAAATTATTTAGTGATGACCAGTCTTCTTCATCCTTGATTTCTATTCTGGGTCTGTTTACTTGCACTCCTATTACACATATTTTACTACTACTTATGATCAATTACACACATAACTGCATTCTCCCTTTCAGCTCTGACGATACAATACGATACAATACGATACGATACGATAAATACGCTTCCTCGCATCAGCAATCCATATTATATATATATATATATACATATATATACTACGTACATATTCCCGCCCATCACCATGCCACCGAGGAGATCAAATAAGACACAGAACTCTTCTTATTTGTTAGACAGATCTCTTCCAAACAACATGGATACCTCCGTGGACACCTCAGAGAGCTTGTCAGTATACATACCTACAGATAAGCTTACCAAGATACCGCTAGAGGTATTAAAGACGATACCACTGGGCAAAGAACCCAGCCATGTTAGAAAGGGTCCCTGGGCACCCGAGGAAAGCCATCGTCTGGCCGTGCTTGTCCACGTATTTGGGGCACGAAACTGGGTCATGCTGGCCAAGTTCATGAGCACTAGAAGTGCAAAGCAGTGTCGTGAGAGATACCACCAGAATCTTAAACCAAACCTCAGACATGATCCTATCACACCAGAAGAGGGCGTGCGCATTGAGGGCCTTGTCGCCTTGTGGGGACAGTCCTGGGCCAAGATCTCAGAGGATCTGCCAGGGAGGAGCGACAACGCCATCAAGAACTGGTGGAACGGCGTCCGCAACAAGCAGAACCGTCGATTAGAGCCCCGTCAAACGGTTCAGCAGCAACGCACCGAGGCCAGAAGACGTAATTCTCGATCGGTCGCCCAACAGGCCGTTCAGACTGCCCCGAGTCCTTCGGTCGATGAATGGCATGGTCGAGTGCAACTGCCACTGCCACCATCCGTATACTCGGCGACGACGCTGGGCCAAGATTCCCCCGCCTTTTCCGATTCAACGGATTCTGACCGAGGGAACAACTATTCGCTGTCTCCAGCTGGGGGGTTCCCTCCACTTCCACCGCTATCGTACATTGAGCGGCCTACCTACCACAGATCCTCCTTCTCGGAGTGGCACCAACCACTACCTCCATCACCTGTCTTCGCGCAGCCCTTGCCTTGCCGCCCAGGTAATGGCTACTACGAACAGTCTATCAGAAGGTGGTCTGTTTATGATTCAGAATGCCCGGGCCAGACAAGCCGTGTCCAACAGCAAGGCGTTGAGCGCCGCGGGTCCGACAGTAGCAGTATTGAGACGCTGTCCTTTTCGCGACCGGTATCTTCTTCTAGACCTGTCTCCTCTTCGCGATCTAGCGTGGATCTAGCCCGGTTCTCGCTACTTTCATCTATGCGAGAGCCCGAGATTATTCGATCTTCTCGTCTGCCCACCATGGAACCACAGTGGCAAGGGAATAAGATCTTGCACTCTCCGGCCCTCAGCTCCAATATTCGGCTGCCAAGCTTTAAAGGTGACTCAAGAATGGCTATAGCAAATATTTTGGGATAAGGTCATCCAGCGCCTTGCTCCTCTTTTCTCTTCCTCCCCCTTTTCTATTCTCTCTCTATTTCTCTTCGTTTTCTAATTTTTTTTCTTCTTCGTCCTTCCATTTTATTTAATTCCTGCCCCTGAGGATTTTGTGGCTATCGAGTTAGACTGTCTAACAAGTGGAATATTTGTCTGTGTGTGTGTGTGTGTGTGTGTGTGTGTCGGTATTTGGAATCTGACGTTCTATTCTTCGAGCTATTGCTCGAATTGGAAATGAATGTATATCACGATGGATATTTTTGGGCAATGGAATGGAGGCACTGTGTATCAAAGGGAAATGGAGTCTGGGCTTATTTGGTCTTTTATAATACCCCAACTTCAAGGAAGTTTGTTTGTTTGTTTGTTTGTTATTTTGTTTGTTTATTCACACAAATTTGCTTGCTTGTTTGCTTACTTGTGTGCTTACTTGTGTGCTTATTTGTCCCTCTATTTGTCCACCTTATTATGTGTGCTAGTTAGGACTATAATGATATTTAATCAACTGCTCCCATCTTACACATTGCTAGAATTAGAATAATCAAAGTAGAGCATAACATTCCTTTTGGCTCCAAAAATCAAAAAAATAAATCAAAAAAAAAATCAAATCAAATCAAATCAGCACAAGTCAAATACCAGGTTTCTAGTGTGACCCCACGGACAAGGAAAGTCCCCTTTTGAAATCTCGCTTTCTGGACTGACAAATTCCCATCTCAGATTAAAGAGGGCTACACAGAACAGGGTTGAGTTTGCAATAAATGGCAAAGATTATATAATCAAATCCCGTAAACCGGGGCCTGTCAATAATGCCAAGGGCTGGCTGTACTTTGCATACTGGATATACTGGATATACATTCGACAAGCATGCATCTATGTGCTACGTACTACATACAAGTACTGTATGCATCCCATACCTTACAACCACTCACTGGACTGCGATCGTGGGCTAGGGTATCCCTCTGCAGCGATCTAAGATTGAGAGAAGCATCGGAACAAGGTCAAGGTCGAATAGCCTCGGCGGGTCTCTGGGATGGGAGACGGAACGTTGGAAAAGTTGAGCTAGTAAAGCCATCCCTAGTTCATTTCGGCCAAACCAGCAGAAGAGAACCTCCCTCCCTCTCTCTCTCTCTCTGTTTTTTTTTATCCACCCAGTTCCCATGAGCCACTTAACCGTTAAGATTGGCTCCAAAAAGAGGCGGACCTTTTACCCAAAAATCCTAACAAAGAGGGCCCCCCTTCCCTTGTCGGTATGATCTGCAACGGCTAGTGTATAAGTAGTCAAGCATACTTGTACGCCCTCCCGCCCACATCCCTTTTCCCCGTCTGCGGTGGGATGGGGACATTCATAGGATGATTTGAATTTAATTTTTGTCTTTTCTTTTCTTGGTTGGGATGAGTTAGTAAATGATGGATTATGGAGATGTTCCTAGCCTGCTGCGAGGGGCGCCAAGTGATCTGGGCTGTCTGCTAATGTTACGTAGTATACGGAGTATGTATATGCAGAGTATGTACGTACAAAAAAAAGACTCATAGCTAATAACTTTGTTACTGAGACAGAGACAAGGTAAGGTAGTGACTAAAGAGAAGGAGAAAAAAAAAATCCCACGAAACAGAGGAGTTTGTCCAACTTTCCAAGAATAATGCATATTTAACGAAACGTCTTCGGCCGGATTTATAGCATCACATCACATTACATCACATTACTTCACTCAATCAACAAAGGCAGGACTAGACCAAACTAAATAAAACTAAATAAAACTAAATAAAACCAAAAAAAATAAAACAAACAACAGCCATTGGCGAGTTCGGTAAATGCAAAGAGCGCCCGGGCGGCACCAAGGGCTTTAGCGTACGGGAACGACGAGGCCCTCTCTCAACGTTTTTTTTTTCGTTTTTTTTTTTTTTACGGCGTCTGTGCATCGACACTTGTTCTAAGCTCAAATGCCTCAAGTTCAAATGAAGAAGAAGAAGGGGAAGGGAAAGGGGAAAGCGAACAGAGAGAGAGAGGGTGGGGGGAGGAGAAGTTCCAAGGAGATTAGGCCCCATGACATGTGTACGTTGGTGAGTGAAGGAAAAGGAAAAAAAAAAAAACGCCTTATTCGTTCATACGAGCACTTGCTTGCAGGCAGAATTGAAAAGTAATCAATTAATATAAATCTGACACTCCCTGGGGGTAAACGCAGTAATCCCGAAGATTTTCGGGCGCTTGTTCCGAAGCCTTGCCCCTCAGCCCCATGGCAGATCCGCTGCCGACGGTGAACCAGGGCTTGTGATTGGCCATCACATCTTAAGAAATAAAAGTTCCCCCGGCCTAGCTTGCGAAACAAAAAAAAAAAAAAAAAAAAAAAAAAAAAAAAAAAAGATTGAGATGATCCCAGATCTTTTTGTTTCTCACCTGAACGGCTAACAATCCCACCATATGCGCTCCCCATAGAGAGAGAGAGAAGGGGAGAGAAGGGGAGAGAAGGGGAGAGAGAGAGAGAGGAAGAGAGCGACAACAAAGACAAATTCAAAAAAAATAACAAAAAATGAAGGAGAAAAAGAGATAAACAGCTTGTCCCTCGGCATTCGCGTTCAGCAGCCCATCTAACCGTTTTCTTTCATCTGTCAAACCATCAAATTCCCCGCCTTCCCCCCCTTACAACGCGCCAAGCAGCATCCGGCCCTTATTCTGCTGTCTTCATGTACTCGTACGGAGTGAGTACTCGTATTTGGCCGTGCTTTAACCCCATCTAGATTGTCTCCCCCATGTCGTTTATCCATACCACCTAATTGTCATAATGGAGTACACTTTGTAGGTGGTCAAGTAAGTAAGTACAGGTACTTTATCCACGTACTCGTACATAATAGGAATGACTACTACGGAGTACTTTGTAATGGATAACTGGAGAGTTGGTACTTTGCAATTACCATTACTCGTACTTCGCTGTCGAGAGCCCCCCCCTAGCAATTTACTTCTGTCGTCCACCTCATCGTATTATCCTCTCCCCCCCCCCCCCCCTCTCCCCATGTTCTACTCTGTATTATTCTCTCTCTTTACCATCTTACCATCGGCTTTGTCCATTTCAGGTCTCATAAAAGCCCCTCAGCCAAGAATGCCTGACGCACAGTCCAGCTTTTCCTTTTTCCTTCAGCTTGATTGACCCAACAACAACAACAACAATAAAAGGATAAACGAGAGTATAGTGGACCAAAATTTGCTTCGTGTAACTGCTAACTGTTGGTCCATTCTCTCCCCCCCCCCCCTCTCTCTCTCTCACCCTCCTCTACTTCTTCCCCCCCCTTTTTTTTTCAGATCCTACCGTCAACCACGTCATTGGGACCGGCAATCTACAACCGCTGGAGATTTTCCCATAGCTTTGGGGCGCGAAGCCGACACACCCAGCCTCCCAGGAAGCCACAAAAGTACGAGAGTTACGATGGATGACTAGGTAGGTACTTAGCACCTGGATAGGGATAGGGTACCCATACCTTATACCAAATACAGGGCAGAGATCATGTACGTACTAAAGGAAGCATAGCTTTAAACTACTAGTCTTAGTCGTTGGTTGATAAACCGATACGTATTCGTGCTATACCTTTTACCATATTAATATACATGTACTAGTCCCTCCTCTCACCAGTCATCTCCACTCTCGCCCTTGTCTTCAGCTTCCTTCATGTCTTTCTTTTCTACAAGTATTCTCAAGGGGGGACCCAGGAATCCGGAATGGCGCGGAAGGGCGGCACACTACCTAGTACTTGTACACACTGACTTCTCTCCGTATCTAGAAGTACCTCCCAGTAGGTAGTACCTTAGTAATCCGGTCAAGTTCTACGTAAGTACTGAATGTACTCCGTTCTCCAGACTAAATAACTATTGCTAGTACAATCGCTCTTCGCTTATCTAATCTCCCCTTTCCGCCGTAATTTAATCGGCCGCCATCGTCATCGCATCTGCTTTCAGCAAGCTCAGGGGTAAAAGCATCTATACTCGTATGTTATAGCTTAGCATCATCTTTCCTCTATAACATAACAACCCCCTCTCATAGTATTTAATTTGGTGTCTTAAAGAAGAAAAAGATACCGCTGCTGTCGATGCAATAATTATGTTAAATTCAAGATTTGAAAAGCCCCCCCTTTTTCTAATTTTTGAGGGACCACCTCTGCAATATTGCCGTATTGCGGATAAGATTCGCAAGTAAATCTGCCCCAGTCTCACATGTCGTTGAGGATTAATGTGAAACTGGATCTGTAAGATTCTAAGAGCCTTCTCATTAAACAACCTTGTTGGATCCATGTACTTTTAAGAAAAAATAACTCTAATTAAATGATATACCTACATATATAATCTCTTAGATGCTCATATCCCCCCGTTTAATTAACAATTATGAGTTAATATACGAGTTTCCCTTTATGATAAACTCCATGCTAATAATCATAGTGAAAGTATCCAACCTCAGCTCTAGCTACACAAGTATTATAAATACCCCAAAAACCTTCCCCTATTCTCTTTCAAGCGTGTAAATGGAAAAGGTAAAAAAAAGTATGAGCAAATAATTTTCCGCATGAAAACAACAACAACAACCACCTCCATCGAAAAAAAAAACCATTATTTCGATGTAGGCGGCACCCTGCTAACACTCTTTAAAAGCGAGCCTTTAGGTTTCCTTGGGGTTGCCTGTCCAAAAGTGTCGGCTGCTTTTCCTCTCCATGGAGTCGCCATTTTGCTCCATAATCTTTGAGCGGCTGGTGTTAACCCTCCTGATACTCTTGGGCCGCTGGTAAATCTTGGGGTTTCAATCTTTCCAGCCCTTCCTGTGAATCCGTTTCGCTGCGAATCACTTTTAGATTTAGAGATTCGTTCCACCATTCGCTCGTGAAGAACCTCTCGCTTCCTTTGATCCTGTATCTTGAATGGATTCGTCGCATCTCCAGGTCCCAGGTTGATTAGCGCCGGAAGAGTTGTAGATGCAGCAGCATCATCTTCTTCATCCTCCACAAAGGCGTAGCCATTCACACGAGGGGTTTCACTTCCACCTCCGATAATGCTGGAGTCGAGATCGGCTTGCCGCGGCTTGCCTGCAATAGCGTCGCGCACTGATGACATGGTTGGGGATGGAGGTCGTTGTGGTGCATGAGGTTGCGGCATCCTCGTATTCTGATAGTTGATAGATCTTGGCGCCATGCGAGACAACTCTTCTGTGCTTTCAGCCATTGTTTTGACGCCGTCTTCAAGGCCTTCTGGCTCAAACATTAAATCATTTCGTGGAGCAGCCTTCCAGGAATCTGGCCGTGCGGGCCGCTCATCAGCATCCTTGATAGCCAAGCGATCTCTCTTGAATCCATCGTCAACAAGGCTTCGCGTCTTCTCCAGCCTATCGGTGACCTCTTTCTGTTTCATCATCTGTTTTGAAGGAAGCTTGTTGCCGCGCCAAAGCCAGGCGTACTTATCCGCCCTTTTCTGATTTTGCTTGTCAATTAATTTGTAAAAGCTTTCGTTATCTTCACTAGTGTATGTAGCCTGGAATTTGGACAGGCTCAAGTTGACGTCAAATCGCGGCTTGTCTTGTACAATGCTTGTTGCCACAGAGGCTGGCGTATCGCCAACAAAACTAGTAGGAGTCTTGTTGCCGTTTACCGTACTAGCTGATGATTTAGTCGTCTTTCGACCAGGCGTCATAACGTGTCGAAGCCTCTGACTAGCACTTGATATCCAGGCAGCATCCTTAGACTCCATAGCATCCAAGTATTCCTGTTGAATTTGCGTCTCCAAAAGGCCCGGAAAAAAGTCTCTTGCGATGATTTGAGAGAGTGCCTCTGTGTAGGTATCCTCGTCCAGCACTTTCTTAGGGCGCTTAATCTTCTTGGCAGGCGGCGGCGGCGGCATCAAGTCTGTGTCCGTCCTCTTACGCACCAGGGCGTTTGAGGACAAACGAGCAGCGGAATCCATCGCTGAAAAGCTGGGG